>JBAKBP010034831.1:0-20245 GCA_037953745.1 Lithodes maja | reverse complement strand
GGTGAAGAGAGAGGGGGAGTTAGGTAAAGAGTGAGAGGGAATAAAGTGAAGAAAGAGGGTAGTGGGGTGGGGATAGGGAGTGGGAGGTAGTGGGGTGTGGATAGGGAGTGGGAAGGTGTGGGGAGGAACAGTGGGGTGGGGATAGGGAGTGGGAAGGGTGAGGGTAGGAACAGTGGGGTGGGGATAGGGAATGGGAAGGTGTGGGGAGGGTAGTGGGGTGGGGAGGAACAGTGGCGGCTTGTGGGTGATAGTAGTGGCGTAGGGTGAAGGAAATGGGGTGAAGGAAGTGAGGGAACTTAACTATAAACGAGGAAGAAGTGTGATGGAAGGAAGGGTGGGTGATGGGGGGAGCACGTATTATCATTTCCTTCAAGGAGACCCACGAGAAATCCAGAACAAAAGATAAATAATATATAATATTATACAGTATATCTAAAATGGTAATACATACTGTAGATCGCCACACATACAGTATATAATGTATACACAACTCTCACTCCCACTTTCTCTCTCTGAGTATATATATATATATATATATATATACAGTATATATATATATATATATATATATATATATATATATACTGTATGTATATATATATCTTATACCAGGATTTTGTCATAAACAACCTATAGCTGTCAGTTGGTACACTCGACCAAAAAACAATCTTTACACTGGTGAGCTGTAAATTATATAGTGTGAACAGAATGAATCGGGTGAAACATACGTCTGTCCAGGATGTTTAGAGCGTAAGTGTAATTTGTTTTTTTGGTCGAGTGTACTGTACATAATTTATAATGTATACCAATATAACCACCCACTCCATTACCGTTTCCTCTTATAGTAGACAATCCAGTAGGCAACCAACCCAACTCCTAGCACCTTTGTTTTATTTTATGTGGATGAGGGAGACAAAAGACAGAACTGCTGTAACGAGTGCCTCCCCCAGTTGAAAGAGTGACAGGGCCAAAATCAAGGAACGTTTGGTACAGAGTTCGAGAATTCTTCACTGACGAGCAGTTGGCCGTAATATATAAAGTCATGTGCGTTCTCAGATGGATTACTGTTCACCTCTGTGGGGTGGAAGTGGAGTGGTTGCATTGAGGCAGTTGGAAAAAATTCAAAATAAAGCTATTAGATTAATCAATAACCCTGCAATCACACAGGACCTTCCTACATTATCCATACGAAGAAACGTTGCATCCCTTGCATTATTCTACAGATATTTTCACAGCAATTGTTCCGAGGAAATTGCTTCAATTGTGCCGCCTAAATTGCTTCAATTGTGCCGCCTCTCCACATCTTTCCCTGTAGAACTATGGCAGCTGAGAGCGTCCATGAATTTACACTTTCTCCTCCACAATGCAGAACTTCTGCTTATCAGAATTCATTTATCCCCAGAACTCTTTGGAATTCACTTCCCTCGAATTGCTTTCCACAAACTTACAATTTACAAATGTTTAAATCCAGTTGTTACAAACATTTTATGAATGGAGGATGCCTTTAGGCACATGGACCTTTTTGTTTTATCTGTGTTTTTCCTTCCTCCGTTCATTCTCTTTAAAAAAAAAAAAAAAAAAAAAAAAGCCTGGACACACGGAGTTTGAAACAATTTAAGTCATAGGATGAGGGGAAGATGAATTCAGGGAGAGAGTTCCAGAGCACAACTGTTGAATAGAAGAAGGTTTGAGAATGTCGTTTCACTCTTGGATTGGAGAGTTGCACAGAGTAGGGATAGGATTGTGTTGCAAGACGGGTGCTACGTACTCTACGTAAAGGAGGTGGTATACACTGAGAGAGCTCGAGAAGCATTGATTATTGTAATAGCGGTAGAATAGCGAGAGAGATGCAACACTGCGGCGAAGAGAGAGAGAGAGAGAGAGATTGCAAAGAGTCAGTGAGTGGACGTGAGTTAATGAGACGAAAGGCTTTCTGTTCTACTTTGTCGACCCAAGACCGACTGTAGGGTATTATACAGTAGGTAACCAACCCCTAGAAACTACCTCCACACCTCCACCCACCCCCTAGCAACTACCTCCCTACCCCCCCCCCCCCCATCACCACCATGGCCTGTAGGGTATAATACAACAGTCAACCAACCCCTAGCAACTATCTCCACACCTCCACCTCCCCCGCCCCCACCCCCCCCCCCCACCATGGCCTGTAGGGTATAACACAATAGTCAACCAACCCCTATATACTCCCCCCCCCCCCCCTAGCAACTACCTCCCCCCCCCTACCCCTAGCAACTACCTCCACACCTCCACCCCCCACCACCAAGGCCTGTAGGGTATAACACATTAGCAACAGACGCCAATATAACCCCCCCCCCTACTCATAGCAACTACCTCCACCCCCCACCACCATGGCCTGTAGGGTATAACACAATAGCAACAGACGCCAATATACTCCCCCCCCCCCCTAGCAACTACCTCCCCCCCCCCCCTCCCTACCCCTAGCAACTACCTCCACACCTCCACCCCCCACCACCATGGCCTGTAGGGTATAACACAATAGTCAACCAACCCCTATATACCCCCCCCCCCTACCCCTAGCAACTACCTCCACACCTCCACCCCCCACCACCATGGCCTGTAGGGTATAATAACACAATAGCAACAGGCGCCAATAATACCCAACCTAATACCCCCCTCCATTTCCCCTTCCGCTTTCCCCTACATAACTCTGGCGTAAAAGTCGTAACTAGAACCGTCTGTAGGGTGCGTCACGCAGAGTTCATTACAGTAGTCGGTGGCCATATTGTTCATCTTCTGCATATACTTTATTGCAGTAATTAGCGGCCATGTTGTTTCCATTCCATAGATCCTTCTGCGGTATAACCCATTCAGTACCAGGGACGTCCTTTTCATCATATTCTGGCAACTATTAGACGATTATATTCAGTTTAGGAAAGACGTTTACCCTTTAAATGGCTACAGACTATCTCAATCAATCCTGTTAGCTAACATTTATCCTTCTTAAACTGCACAAAATCGTCAAAATATAGCAAGAATATAATTAAGAAGACTTTGCCGTACAGAATGGGTTTCTAATTGTGTGGTCAAAGGCAAACAAATTATACACAAGAAAAACTGTTTCAATCGTTTTGTGTGTTAAGGGAGATGGTTCTTTTTTTCTGGCCCCCCTTCTCCATTATGCTTAGCCCTATATATTTTCAGATTTAAGACGTTCGGCCCATTTGTTTGGCGATTTTAGTAAGAACTTTCGTCCATTTCTTTATCAATATCAAGAGTTTTCGTGCCATTTAGGTGTTGATATTTTCCTGGAGAGCGATAGCAGGCCTGTAATTTTGGAGGAACCGGCCTTCGTTCGGCCGGGAAATTTTTCTACCGAAAAATTTACAAATTAATCTCAAAGAGGGATCTGCAGCATAATGTATTAAGCTTGATGGAGGCATAGGGAGGAAACCAAAATAATAATAAATAATATATATATATATATATATATATATATATATATATATCTATATATATATACTGTATATATGTACATGCCGGTATATATATATATATATATATATATATATATAATCAAACTAATAAATAGACCCTAACCCCTTAATTCCATAAGTGGATGACTATACTCTACAAATAGTGCCTCGTAAGGTAATAGAAGTTATATACATAATAAGTGTTGCAATTGTTTACATGTTTCATTTATCACGACTGAAATACTTTTATGTTTTATATTTTGTTATGTCACAATTAAGGGAGGTCACCGCCTTTTTTTTAATCTTTCTCTCCTTATCTCTCTTTCCTTGGCTTGTATCCATTCGGCCCCATTCAGCCAACTGTTTTAAGATTGTTATCCCCATTAGGTGTTGATTTCTTTCTGGCGATCGAAAGCGAGCCAAAATTGTATTGAGAAATCCATTTTCGGTAGCAAAATTTAACGGCCGAAGGTTCGATTCTTCCAACATTACAGGATCACTATCGTTCGCCAGGGAAAAAATCGACACCTAAATAGCACGAAAGTCTAAATATTGACGACGAAATGGGGCGAAAGTCTTAAAATCAACTAACTAATGAGGCAAACATCTTAACATCTGAAAACTAATGGGCTAAACATGAGGGAGAAAGTGGTCCAGAAAACCGGCCCATTTTATGTCTTTCTTTCTTTTGTGTGATTCTCCTGCCATGGGATTATGATGCTCGTCTTAAGGGGATTAAGACGAGCATCATAATCCCATGGCAGGAAAATCACACTAAAGAAGAAAAAAAACATAAAATTGCGTATAGTTCAAACTGTTCACGAGACGATTGCCACTCTCACAGGTGAAAAGGGCTCTCACCTTCATTGTGTTCTGCTATCATCAAAAGTTATGGATTACAATGAGGGTGCACTCTGAAAAGCGCGTACCGTGCCTCCTCCTAAGCTGGCAGAGGTATGCGCTCTACCGACTGCCTCTTCAATTTAATTACTCCTCCCTTGGTGCATATCCTATCTGCCCACCAAGTTTCGTTAACATTGATTCATAACTTTGTGAGCCGTCTACGATGGCGGAGGAATGCGCTCTATCAATCACCTCCACAATTAAACGACTTCTTCCTTGGTGCATATCCTATCTGGCCTCCAACTTTCGTGACAATCTGTGCATAGCTTTTTGATAGGCTTATTTTGTTTACAAACAAACAGACAAACAAACAAATGGAGGCAAAAACATAACCTCGTCCAACTTCGTTGGCGGAGGTAATTAATATATAGCGCAATTGTACGTAATGTATTTAATTACCACCGGATCACATTTTCTGTCACTCCTGCAGAAGGGAAGCAACAGCAGGGCGCTCTGGACAAAATTTGAATATAGGACTCTGACCATTATGTATACGAAATAGACGAGATTATGTACATGTTTAAGTAAAAATAAGTACTATCCCCAAACTATAACCGTTTTCAATTTCCGTCACTCCTGTAGAAGGGGGCCTGTGGTAGGCCGCCATGGCCGACAAGTTGGATCCAATTATTCATTGAAAGTATCTGTATGTACCGTACAATATGAGTGGTTCATTAATCACAGAAATATCCAATCTCATTGTTCGTCACTCCTGTAGAAGGGAGACAGTAGCGAGGCGCCCTGGGCTAAAGTTGGAAATTGGACTCCGTTATGATAGAGAATAGATCACGCTACAGTATACAGTATGCATGTGAATGAAATTAGCAAAGCAAAGACCCCAAAACACAGCCGATTAAATTTTTCGTCTACTCCTGTAGAAGGGGCCCTAAAATTAACCGCCAAGGACGAAGCATTTTAAAAGTGCCCTCTTAAAGCCTGATCAATAAGCAAGAGTTTATGCATAAAGAGTTATATTAAATAGTTCTTAGCAATTTCCAAACAGGTGGCCATTTCATTGTTTACCACTACTGCAGAAGGCGCCGATTAGGGGGGCGCCCAGAACGAAATGTAAGAAAAAGGCTCTGTTACAGCCTAGAGAATATATTCGAGTATGCGTGTGTAAGTTCATATAATTTGGTTCAGTAATAACCCAGAAATAGCAAATTTTGATAAGCATTACACTTCTGCAGAAGAAGAATATTTGGGGGGTGCCCTGGCAGGAATTGAAACAAAGGGCTCCATTACGGGCTAGATGATAGATCAGCGAATATGCATGTGAACATAATTAAATTTGGTTCAGTACTAATCAAGAAATAGCCCCTTTTTGATATCGATCGCCCTAAGAAGAAGAAGAAGAACAACAACAACAACAACAACAACAACGACATGAGTGGCGACTAGAGGCCCTCGCTTCGCACGGACCTAATAAAGCCCACGCAATGCTACCCATAAAATACCCCAACCATGCCCATGCCCATCACAATGCCCACCTTGTAACCCCCATCAATACCCCCCACGCCCCCTACCCAGCATCAATACCCTCCCATACCCCCCATCCGGACCTCCGTATATAAGCTGTGACCGTAACAACAAAAGCTTTCCACATAAACCGGATGGCAATACAATTAGGGTAAACAAAGCGATACGACAAGCCTAAAATATTTCCGCATCTCGCGAGAGAGTGTGTTTGGGGGAAGTTTGTACACAGGAGATGGCCAGTAATTAATGATCAATACAATAGTCTATTTTTTTCCAGCTGATGGTAAACTGAATCTCTTAGCAGCGAATTTCCCGATTTTTAATGGGAAAATATGATACTGCTATGTCTATGCGTCATATTAGTGCCAACTTTTCATAACTATCAACATAATTTGTTACAAAATCTTGGTAATAGCTGAGGATGACGAGATAGCAATTTACCATCAGCTGGCAAAACAAAAACAGACTAGAGTTATAAAGGAAGGGATATGGAAACATTTGCGTAACAAGATATTCAGAAAAAGTAGACAAGCCTAAAACATTTCCGCATCGTGTGTGGCTGGGTGTTTGGGGTATCTTGTACACAGGAGGCATGGGTTAGCTAATACTGATCGATAATTAATAGTTTTAACCCCTTCAGCACGATGACTTAATTTTCATCGTATTCTGGTTACCGTCAAGGTCTATATATACTCTGTGCCCTGGCTACCATTAGAGACTTTAGTTTAGCTTATATTCTATCTCTAGGACTCAAAGGGGTAAATACAATCTCATTAAACCCTCTGAACAAAATAGGTCCTTCTTAAGCCGCATGAACTCGTCTAACTTTAGCCAGAATCAAAGATAGAAAGGACGCCATCGATAGAAAGGACGCCATCGATAGAAAGGACGCCATCGATAGAAAGGACGCCATCGATAGAAAGGACGCCATCGATAGAAAGGACGCCATCGATAGAAAGGACGCCATCGATAGAAAGGACGCCATCGATAGAAAGGACGCCATCGATAGAAAGGACGCCATCGATAGAAAGGACGCCATCGTGCTGAAGGAGTTAAAGGGAAGGAATCCAACATTCATACACTAATGTAGCATAATGTGAAGGAATACAAATGCGAACACCAACAGACAGACTATTACTAACGACCTTATTCGTGCATAAGTACACAATGGATCTAGCACACGTATTGGTATGTGCAGGACTAATTTCTTTACACTTAAGGGGAGGTTTTTAGTGTTTCCTAGACTTCCATCAAGCTTGAAATTACACCCCCATGACCCCCTTTCAAGATAAATTTGTACATTTTTCGGTAGAAAAATGTCCCGGCCGAAGGCCGATTCCTCTTAAATTGAAGGCTCGCTATCGCTCGCCAGGAACAAATTGACACCTAAATGGGACGAAAGGTCTTAAAAGTGACATAAATTGGGTGAAAGGTCTTAAAATTGCCAAACTAATGGGGCGAACGTCTTAAAATCTCAAAAGCAATGGGGCTAAACATGAGGGAGAAGGGGGTAAAGAAAAAAAGTCCCTCAAGTGGATATCTCCCCTTAAGGAGGAAGAGTTTATTTCTTGGTCGATTTATTTATTTATTTATTTATTTATTTATTACCCTCTTAGTTCCTCCCCTTGACCTCCATCGAACATAACAACAAACCATCCCCAATATCCCCTTTCTAGATAATTGTGTACATTTTTCGGTAGAATAATGTCGGTTCCTCCTAAATTACAGGCTCGCTGTCCCTCGCCGGGAAAAATCGACACCTAAACGGCACAAAAGGTCATAATATTGACAAAGAAATGGGATAAAACGTCTTAAAATAGCCAAACTAATGTGCCAAACGTCTTAAAATCTGAAAACCATTCGGGTAAAACATGAGGGAGAAGGCCAGAAAAATCAACCATCTCCCCTTAAGTATTTTAAAGACTTCGGACCCATGAGTTATACAGCCGTAGAATTATTAGTGTTTACATGAATTTAACTTAAGCCCCGCACAGCTTCTTGCACTGTTCAGGGATAAAGGCATGGCGCCCAAGGAGTGCACCCATGTATCGAATACAGTTAATTTCCTAGCGTGTTTCACATGCTCGCACCCAGCAGTCGGGGGACACCTCGACGACGTATGCAGACTAATATCACACATAACTAAGCCACTCCAACAGCTTCCTCTCTCTCCAACACTCCTTCTCCCGTCTCACCACTATTCGAAAAGTAGTTTCGAGGTGCAGTTGTCAAGGCTTAATCCCTCAATCCCTTTACCTGATTTGATCTTGATTGTGCGGTTAGGTTCCACTCTTACCGCATTTCTGGAAAGGGTACAGTCAAAAGCATTTCGTCTCATTAAGGGGAGATTTTCACCTGGAGGATTTTTTCTCAACCTCTTTCTCCCTCATGTTTAGCCCCATTGCTTGTGAGATTTAAAGACGCTTGCCCCATTAGTTTGGCGATTTTAAGAACCCTCGCCCCATTTCTGTAAATTTTAAGACCATTCGTGCCATTTAGGTGTCGATTTTTTCCTGGCGAGCGATAGCGAGCCTGTACTTTAAGGGGAACCGGCCTTCGGCCGGGAAATTTTTCTACCGAAAAATGTACAAATTTATCTTGAAAGGGGGTCAAGGGGGAGTAATTTTAAGCTTGATGGAAGTCTAGGGAATCAACTAAAAACCTCCCCTTTAGGTAACCTTCTCTTACTAATTCTATATATTATACTCTCTCTACACGCCATAATACTGCACCTCTCTCTCTCTCTCTCTTCTACCGTTATTACAATCATTAGTGTTCTTCAGAGCTTTCTCAGTGTATACTGCACTGTACCTCCTCCCTTACGGAGAATAGGTGGAACCCGCTTTTCAACACATTCCCATCCCTACTCTGTCTAACTATCTACCCCAAGAGTTAGCCGAGTTTCCCAGTTTGTCTTCCACTTAACACATATTATACTCTAGAACTCTCTCCCTCAATCTATCTTTCCCTCATCCTATGCCATAAACTGTTTCAAGATCCGTGTGTCCAGACAATTTGACTCTAGATGTATCTTGAATTCGGCTATCTGTCACTTTTTTCAATTTGGGGGACTCTTGTAACAGGCAGCGTCGCTTCTTGTCCCCTTTCTACACATAGACAAAAAAAAAAAAAAAAAAAAACATAAGAAAACGGCATAGTAATCACTTCAACAACTTCATTCATCCTTTAACCCCTTCTGTACCGGCGACGGCTTTTTTATTATATCATTGTAATATATAGAGGATTTTGTGCAGTTTAAGGGGAGATATCCACTTGAGGGACTTTTTTCTTGACCCCTTTCTTCCTCATCCCTCATGTCTAGCCCCATTGTTTTTGAGATTTTAAGACGTTTGTCCCATTAGTTTGGTGATTTTAAGAATGTCCGCCCCATTCTGTCAATTTTAAGACCTTTCGTGCCATTTAGGTGTCGATTTTATCCTGGCCAGCGATAGCGAGCCTGTAATTTAAGAGTAACCGGCTTTCAGCCGGGAAATTTTTCTACCGAAAAATGTACAAATTTATCTTGAAAGGGGGTCAAGGGGGTGACATTTTAAGATTGCTGGAGGAGTAGGAAACAAACTAAAAACCTCCCCTTAAAAAGGATGTGTGGCAGTAAAAAGGGTTAAGTGGGATAGTTCGAAGCCTGTTCATCACTGCATACAATCGTCTAATAGTAACCAGAATACAATTAAAACCGACGTCGCCGGTAAATAATGGGGTTAAATCGCTACTAAATCTGTACCAAACAATTAGTGAAACACTGTCAACCCGCTTCACCGGAACACCTATCAGTAAGGATATCGACGTGTTCCTCCCATGTCCGGGGCAAGTGTACGTACAGTGGTGTTCACAAGTTCCACAACACTTATTATTATTATTGGGGCTTAGCCACAGCCCCATTAGTTTTCAGATTTTAAGACGTTTGCCCCATTAGTTTGGCGAATTTAAGACCTTTCGTTCCTTTTCTTTGTCAATATTAAGACTTTTCGTGTCATTTAGGTGTCGATTTTTCCTGGCGAGCGATAGCGAGCCAGTAATTTAGGAACGATCGGCTTTCGGCCGGAACTTTTTCTACCGAAAAATGTACACATATATCTTGAAGGAGGAGGATATTGGGGATATTTTTCAGCGTTATGGAGGTCTATGAAGAAAACTAAAAAAAGAGAATAAATAAATACATGAACAAATAGACCCCCCCCCAAATAACCCTTACCCCCCCTTAACCCCTTCACCACCATTAAGTAAGGGTCATCATATTCTGGTTAACATTAGACTACGATTGGCTTTAGTTTATAATCTACCTCTACGGTTCAAGTGGGTAAATACGATCTTAATAAACCAACCCTCTTAAGAGGAGGTTTCTAGTTTGGTCCTTATATCTCCATCAAGCTTAAAATTACACCCCCTAGACCCCCTTTCAAGATAAATGTGTACATTTTTCGGTAGAAAAATGTCTCGGCCGAAGGCCGGTTCCTCTTAAATTACAGGCTCGCTATCGCTCGCCAGGAAAAAATCGACACCTAATTGGCATGAAAGGTCTTAAAATTGACAGAAATGGGGCGACAGTTCTTAAAATCGCCAAACTAAAGGGGCGAACGTCTTAAAATCTCTAAAGCAATGGGGCTAAACATGAGGGAGAAAGGGGTCCAGAAAAAAATCCATCAAGCGGAAATCTCCCCTTAATGACAGCTTCTTCTTAAAATGCATAAATTCTTCTAATTTAGCAATTATCCAACGCAAAACTGCGTCATGGTGCTGAAGCAGTCAGGCTTAACCCTATTTTATCCGACGGAGGGGGTGAAAGGGGTTGGACCTCCCCTGTTTCGCTCCATTAGTTTTGGAAATTATTAAGACGTTGCATCCCATTAGCTTGGCGATAATAAGAAGCTTCACTCCATTCAGTTGAGTTTTTTTCTTCTGGGTTGGTTATTATTAAATCTCATATATTGCACTCAAATACACAATATACTTTGAAATATTAACCCTCTCTGTACCGGCGACGTCTTTACTATTTCATTCTAGTTATAATTAGACGATTTTATGAAGCTTAGGATGGACGTATGGTAGCTAAAAGGATTAGTCGAGATAGTCTGTAGCCTTTTAATTGGTAGACGTCTTTCTAAAGCTAAATATAATTGTCTAATAGTTGGTACAATATAATGAAAAAAAACCGTCACCGATACTGAATGGGTTAAGGGGAGATTTTCACTTAAGGGATTATTTTTCGACCCCCCTTCTCCCTCATGTTTAGCCTCATTAGGTTATTAGATTGTTAGACGTTTGCCCCGTTAGTTTGGCGATATTAAGACATTTCGCCTAATTTCTGTCAATTTTAAGACCTTTCGTGCCATTTAGGTGTCGATTGTTTCCTGGCGAGCGAAAGCGAGCCTTTACTGTAGGAGGAATTGACCTTCGGTTGGGAACTTTTTCTACCGAAAAATTTACACATTTATATCGAAGGGGGGTTTTGGGGGTATCTATAGTATTAAATCAGTTCGTGTGTCTGTTTGTCTGTCTGTGTGTTCTTAAGAGGAGGCCGCAGTTTTGGACCTGGGGAGCTGAAACTTTGCATGTGGGTGTCAATTGACCTGGGTCAGGTTATAGAGGGGGCGAGGCCACGATCGGAGGTAGTTTCGAGGCCGAAATTTAAAACAAAATTGAAACAAATGACTGTTTGGGGCAGAAGGAGGCCTCCGATCGAAAAGGTGTATGGAACGAAAGTTGTTCGCAGCCCCCCAAAATGAGGGTACGGATGTGGTCAGATACAAAATCGGAGGTCATTTAGCGGCCGAAATCGAGGTCGCCGTTTAATGAGGCACAGGGAGGTCGAGGCCGGTGATTATGGTAGTAGTAGTATTGTGATGATTGTGGTAGTAGTGATTGATGATGGTGATTATGGTAGTGGTAGTGGTGGTAGTAGTGATGGTGATTATGGTGGTACCCGGGCAACGCCGGGTAACCCTGCTAGTTTCTTTTAAAGCTTGATGGGGAGGCAAACTAAAAACCTCCCCTTAAGCGTCCGGTTGTTTCTTTAATTTAAGTAAACCTTTTCAGTGCGGGTGACTTCTATTTCTATATTATTCTAGCTGTATTTAACCGATATGTAGCCTCTTAGGAAGGATCTGTAGTAGCTAAGAGGATTAATTGAGATTGTTAAGTAGCCTTTTTTATTGATAGAGGTCCTTCCGAAGCTGAATAAAATCATCTAGAAACAGGCAAAATATTATAAAAGTCGTCACTCGTACTGAAAGTTTTAATTTTTCTTCTCCATGATCGGTTGTTTGCACTACATGGTTCCATGATAATTGGTGCGTTCCCTCATTAAGTCAAGTCTGATCCATCGTTTATAGGCGACACCTTAGTAACAGACCCCTTTTTAGATTTCGTCCTTTTGCTTCTCCCCACGTATATATACAATATTATACATACATACACACACACACACACACACACACACACACATATATATATATATATATATATATATATATATATATATAGAGAGAGAGAGAGAGAGAGAGAGAGAGAGAGAGAGAGAGAGAGAGAGAGACAGCGTGTGTGTGTGTGTGTGTGCGCGTGTTTATAGCCCATTATTCCAACCTAAGGAATCACATTTATATTTATATGGAGGCAGCAGCCTCCACGAACCAAGACCACCCACTAAACTACATGGCAACACACCCACAGACACCAAGAAATATCAAAACAACACCCAGCACACGGTATCACACACAATTATTGTCCTCTCTCCCTCCCTGCCCACCCCGAACCAACTTTCAGAAGCACATCCATACTCATATCTCTCACCGATCCATCCACTCACTCACAGACAACACGCAGCTGCATGCACGACCTCTCGAAATCCATCCTTCCGAATCCTCCCTTCCTCGTGAGGACAGAGTCCACCTGGCCAGGCTGAGATGCGGACACCATCCAGCTCTCCTGAGCTATCAGAAGAGACTGGATGACTCCGTTGTCGACGCCTGCCCGGGATGTAACACAGTACCCCATACCATTAAACACATCATAGAAGACTGCATTTCACACAACCACTTACGCCAACAACACAATCTACACTCAATGAGAGCTCTGTGGGAAAGCCCGATCGTGGCCATGGCTTTTCTCAGGGACTCGGGGCTGTTCGGCCAGGCAGCTTAGGGAACAACAACAACAACAACAACAACAACCTAAGGAATCTGTACGTGGTCGTTTTGGGCTAGAAAAAACTCTAATTCGAACTCTGGTTGGCTGAAACCAAGTGCATATTCGCCAGGCTGAAGAACAAAATATAGTATAGTCACTTACTGTGTGTGTGATCCTATTATGATGTCCAATAAAGTACAAACATCTCGTATCATTGCTGTGTTGTATTTGTGAATGCTTTAATTAAGGGGGGTGACCTGTTTTTGTTCTGTCCTTTTCTATCTTTCTCTGGCTTGTATCCATTTGGCCCCATTCAGCCTACTGTTTTAAGACGTTTATCCCCATCCAGGTGTCAATTTTTTACTGGTGAGCGGTAGCGAGCCAGCATATTTGTTATTTTTTGTTGGCAGCAGGCTAAATTTGTATATTTTTCGATAGAAAAATGTCTCCGGCGAAGCCGGATTTCTTCATATAATGCTGGCTCGCTATCGCTCGCCAGGAAGAAATCGACACCTACTGTAGATGGGGATAAACGTCTTAAAATAGTTGGCTGAATGGGGCCGAATGGATACAAGCCAGAGAAAGAGAGAAAAGGACAGAAATAACAAAAACAGGTCACCCCCCTTAACCCGTTCAATACCGGTGCCGTCCTTTTCATTATACTCGGGCTATGATTAGACGATTGTATTCAGCTTAAGAAGGACCTCTAGCAATAATAAGGCTTAAGAATATCTCAACCAACACCTTTTAACCACCATTGATCTTTCTTAAGCTGCATAATATCGTCGTAATATAACTAACATCAAATATAACACGTCGCTGGTACTCAAAGCGTTCAGAGTTTTTTTTTCTGGCCCCCTTTCTTTTTCATGATTAGCCCCATTTGTTTTGAGATTTTAAGATGTTAGCCCCATTAGTTTGTCAACATTTAGACGTTTCGTGCCATTTAGTTGTCAGTATTTTATTCCTGAGCGAGCCTGCAATTTATGAGGAACTAGCTTGGATTTTTTTTTATTAATTTTTCATTTGTTTTAATTATTTTTATTTTTTTGTTTTACCAAAAGATGCACACATTCATCTCGAAGTGGGATCTTGGGGTGTATTTTCTCAAGCTCAAAGGAGGTCAAGGGAGAACATTTAAACAGAAAGAAGAAACGAAAGAAAAGCCTCCCCTTAAATGTGTTCTCGTGTTGAGTGAATGGCAACAGTGCACTCTATTGAAAACACTGAAATAATGAAATACTTTACAAACAAATATTCCTTATTTCAACATTGGGAAGAAGTTGCAAAACAAATGTCAGGGCATGGTATATATATATATATATATATATATATATATATATATATATATATATATATACAGGTATATATATATATATATATATATATCACAGCAAGAAAGGGCGACAATACTTCGAATATCTTTGGTTCTGGAGATGCATAATTTATAAATTATGCGTATGTGTAATTTATGGGCCTAAAGGTCTCCTGAACTAAGATTAATATTAAATATTTTTTACGTGCAGAAGTGCGTTCTGTTGACGCACTTGGCGAGAACATAGAGGCCTTGAATATATTAAATTAGTTTGATAGCACATGAGAAAATATGTAAGCATTGTCTAAAATTACTCCTGAAAATCAGTCACACTCTTTATACTGCCATGCATAAATCGCGGAACGAGTACCAATATGTTTAGGTAACTGTACATCTCATTAATTTACATCACATTAAATTAATCATATTTTTCATTCAACAAAATCACAAATGTTTCAATAATTTATGCTAGATTTCGATGTCTACAACTTGAACTTCCTTATATATCCCGAAACTTGCCAGTGGTCATTAATTTTAGAAAGACGTATTCCAACCAAAAAAATTCTTTATAATTATACATACATACAAACATATATACATATATATATATATATATATATATATATATATATATACCGTATATATATGTATATATATATATATATATATATATATATATATATATATATATATATATACCGTATATATATATATATATATATATATATATATATATACAGAGAAAGACGCCCCTCCAAGGAAGTCTCTACTACACTGCTCCCCCCCCCCCCCGCCCCCCCTCCCAGCTTGGTAAGAGTGGGGTAGTTTCCTGTAGCCTGGCGGTAGCACGGGGGTGGGTCCTGGCAGGCTTGTTCGGCGGATATTTGCGGTGGGGGAGGTGGCGGGGGCGCGGTGGGTGGGGGGGAGAGGGAGGGAGAGGGAATAAGAAGGGAATAAGAACATGATGAGGGAACAACCAAGGATGGGGGAAACATACACATATAGACGTTATTTTATACACATATTTATATTCCATTTTTTCCGGTATACTGTATATATTTGTTTTAGTTTGCTCCATATAGACCTCTATCAAACTTGAGAAAAAAAAACCCACAAAGACTCCCTTTCGAGATACAATATTTACGTTTTTGGGGCAGAAAAATATCTCTTCCTCCTAAATTACAGGCTCGCTATCGCTCGCTAGCAAAATATCGACACCTAAATAGGGTGAAAGTTTTTTAAATCGCCAAACAAATGGGGCAAACGTCTTAATATTGCATTACTAATAGGGCTAAACATGACGGAGAAGGGGGTCCAGAAAAAAACAAATCCTTCCCATTAACCTTGTGGGACCGAGCCACTACTGTCATGCTGTCATCAAATGTCTATGTCTACTGCCAGACGTCTTGTTCCACGAGGGGGTGGACACGAATCGAGGGCCTCCATGTACCTCTGTCAGCCGGTGTTTCTCCTCCCACCCTACACCACTTTTACTTATATACCTCTCACCTCCATCCTTCCACCTCACTTTTGGTCTGTATCTCCCTTTTTGCTCTTCTACCTCACTATCATACACTCGTTTAATCATTCTTACACTCGCCATACGCTCCACATGACCCAACCACATCAAGGTGTTCCTCTTCACACTCTCCAGCTCATCCACATCCACATCACATCGCTCAAGTATTTCTTCATTCCCCTGTCGATCTATCCATGTGCTATCAAACTATATAATATATTCAAGGCCCCTATGTTCTCGCCAAGTGTGTTAACAGAACGCACTTCTGCACATACAAATGATTGAATATTATTCTTAGTTTAAGAGACCTTTAGGCTCACAAATTGCACATACGCATAATTTATATAAAGTATGCATCTTCAGAACCAAAGTAATTCGAAGTATAGCCGTCCTTTCTTGCTGTGATTTATTCCTGTCAACCATGCCCTGAAATTTTTGTTTTGTTTTTTTCCCAATGTTGATATAAGGAATAATTATGTGTGGAAGTATGCCATTATTTCAGTATTTGTATGAGCGTGCACTGTCGCCTTTCACTCAATACGAGAACAAGTTTCTTTCTTTCTTTTATTTTAAGTTTTTCTCCCTAGACCTCCATCGAGCTTGAGAAAATACCCCAAAAATCACACTTCGAGATAAGATTATGCTTCTTAACAAAAAAATAATAGTAAAAAAAAAAAAAAAAAAAAAAAAAAAATTATATATATATATATATATATATATATATATATATAAAATAGCCCGAGCCGAAGGCCAGGAAATAATCGACACCTATATGGCACGAAAGGTCTTAATGTTGACAAACTAATGAGGCGAGTATCGTAAAATCTCAAAACTAACAGGGCTAAACACGAGAAAAACAGGGCCAGAAAAAAATAGCCCTCAAGAAAAGCCCACACCCAAATACAACACAGCAGGGGTACGAGATCTTTGTACTTATGGGGAGACAGACCGTTTTTCTGGACCCCCTTCTCCCTAATGTTTAGCCCCACTAGTTTTGTGATTTTAAGACGTTGGTTCCATTAGTTTGGGGATTTTAAGACCTTTCGCTCCATTTCGTTGTCAATATTAAGATCTTTGTTGCCCTTTAGGTGTCGATTTATTTCCTGGCGAGCGATAGTGAGCCTGTAATTGTGGAGGAACCGGCCTTCGGCCGTGAAAATTTTCTACCGAAAAATGTACAAATTAATCTCTAAGGGGGATCTAATGGATGTTTTTTTAAGCTCCTAAATTACAGGCTCGCTATCACTCGCCAGGAAAAATCGACACCTACATAGCACGAAAGGTATTAATATTGACTAAAAAAAAAAATAAGCGAAAAGTTTTAATATCACCAAACTAGCGGGCCGAACGTCTTAAAATCTCAAAACTAATGTCGTCTACGGGTTATAATTCTCTAAAGATAGCCAGAACAGCTTAAGGGGGAGGTAGTTGTTTTTCCTGGACCTCCTTCTCCCTCATGTTTAGCCCCATTATTTTTGAGATAATAATACAAAAAAAAAAAAATAATAATAATAAAAAAAGAGTAAACTAGAAAATCAAAATCAAAATAGGAAAAGTGGGGATTGGGCCTGAGCATATACATACATATACATACATATACATACATATACATACATATGCATACAGCATAATTATACAATAAGACATTCGCCCCATTAGTACCATTAGACAATTTTCTTTAGCTTATAATCCACCTCTAGGACTCAAGGGGGTAAATACAAACTCAATAAACCCTCTGTATAAAATAGGTCCTTCTTAACCCCTTCATTACCGGCGACGTCTTTTTAATTTCATTCTAGCTAAATTTAGACGATTGTGTACGGTTTAAAAATGGCCTCCAGCAATTAACAAGCTTCGAACTATCTCCCTTAACCCTTTTCACTACCATAGATCCTTCTTAAACTGCACAAACTCGTCTCAACATAGCTAAAATACAATGCAAAAGGGGTTAAACTGTCTGAAGACTATTTGGTGCAACGTCTTGGGGGTTATTATGGTATTTTGTTGTATTATTATTGAGGGTTTTTATTTGTTTTAGCCATTTTCGAACTATGTGTTTTTAGTACTGTATACCCGCTAGAATTGGAAGAACGCCTCTCCAAGCCCCCTCCAAACTAAAAAAAGTCCCCCAGACCCCTTTCAAGCTAAATGTGTACATTTTTCGGTAGAGAAATGTCCTGGCCAAAGGCCGGTTTCTCCCAAATTGCGGGCTCGCTATCGCTCGCCCAGGAAAAATCGACGCCCTATTGGGTTGAAGCATCATATAATCGCCAAACTAATGCGATGAAACGTCTTAAAATCTCCAAGCTAGTGGAGTAAATCTGGGAGGCTCCAAATTGGCCCGCCCTGCACCTAATAGGGTTAACTCGTCGAAATTTCAGCCCGAATCAAAGGTAACAAGGCGGCACTGTGCTGAAGGGGTTAAGGGGAGATGGACCGTTGTTCTGGCCTCACTTCTCCCTCGTGTTTAGTCCCATTAGTTTTGGAGATTTTAAGAAGTTCGACCCATGGACCTATAATATATTTTACCTTCATGGTTCGACCCATTAGTTTGGCGATTTTAAGACCTTTCACCCCATTTCTTTGTCCATTTCGTGCCATTTAGGTGTCGATTTTGTCCTGGCAAGTGACAGCGAGCCTGTAATTGTAGGAGGAACTGGCCTTCGGCCGGGAAATTTTTCTACCGAAAAACGTACAAATTCATCTCGAAGGGGGGTCTAGGAGATGTTTTTTGAAGCTTGATGGAGGTCTGGGGAGGAAACAAAAAAATAATACAAATATAAGTAAATGAGCATATATATAGCCCATACCCCCTTAATACCCCCCCCCCCCCCAAAAAAAAAAAAAAAAAAAAAAAAAAAAACACACCTTGCTAATATATCTTAACCCTTACAATACTGGTGACATCCTTGTAATCATATTCTGGCCAATATTACACGATTTTATTCAGCTTAAAAAAAAGGGCCTCCAGCTATTAACAGGCTTTGAACTATATCCCACTTAACCCTCTTCACCACCACAGACACTTCTTAAACTGCACCGAATCGTCTCAATATTGCTAGAATAACATTAACAAGACGTCGTCGGTACAGGTGGGGTTAAGGGGAGATGGGTCGCTTTTCTGGTCCACTTTCTCCCTCGTTTTAAGCCCCATTTGTTTTGAGATTATACGACGTTCGGCCCATTAGTTTGGCGATTTTAACACCTTTCACCCCATTTCGTTGTCAATTTTAAAAACTTTCGTGCCATTTAGGTGTCGATTTTTTCCTGGCGAACGATAGTGAGCCTGAAATTTTAAGAGGAACCGGCCTTCGGCCAGGACATTTTCCTACCGAAACATGTACAAATTTATCTTGAAAGGCGTATAGGGGGTGGTTTTCTTGCCATGGTACTGAAGGGGTTAACCCTTTGAGTACCAGCGACGTGTATTGTATTATATTCTAGAATTATTTAGAAGATATTGTGAAGCTTAGGAACGATCTGTGGTACTTAAATGGGTTGGTTGAGATAGTTTGAAGCCTTATTATTGCTAGAGGTCCTTCCTAAGCTGAATAAAATCGTCTCATAGTTGCCAGAATAAGATGAAAAGGACGTCCCTGGTACTGAAGGGTTTAAGGATTAATTGGATATTATTTTTCCGGGCAGCCTATAGAAAGGAAGCAAAGGGTTGACAGAGTGTGTTTTTTTTGTTTTTGTTTTACTGTGTAGTTGACCATTGACTGACAACTGTATAGGCTAGCTCTTTCTCCCTCCCTCTCTCTCTCTCTCCCCCCCCCCTCTCTCTCTCTCTCTTTTTCTCTCTCTCTCCCCCCCTCTCTCTCTCTCTCCCTCTCTCTTTCTCTCTCGCTCTCTCTCTTTCAATATAGTGTGGTTATGCTTGCTCGTATGCTTGTTTACACACACACACACACACACACACACACACACACATCTTCAAATCCCTAGTTCTACCGGGGCTAACATACTGTACCGCATTAAAATGGGTGACATGCTTTTTGTTATTTCTGTCTTTTTCTCTCTTTCTCTGGCTAGTATCCATTCTGCCTCATTCAGCCTTCTGCTTTAAGACGTTTATCCCCCATCCAGGTGTAAAAATTTTACTGGTAAGCGGTAGCGAGCCAGCATATTTTTTAGTTTTGTTTGACAGCAGGCTAAATTTGTACATTTTCGATAGAAAAATGTCTCCGGCGAATTATTTTCGAAAGAAAAATGTCTCCGGCGAAGCCGGATTTTTTCATATAATGCTGGCTCGCTATCGCTCGCCAGGAAGAAATCGACACCTAGATGGGGATAAACGTCTTAAAACAGTAGGCTGAATGGGGCCAAATGGATACAAGGCAGAGAAAGAGAGAAAAGGACAGAAATAACAAAAAAGCAGGTGACCCCCCTTAACATCTCCATAAATATAAAGTAGGGCAAACATGACTATTATAG
>JBAKBP010034830.1:0-20247 GCA_037953745.1 Lithodes maja | reverse complement strand
TTTGTCTATTTTGTCTGTGAAGTGGGAATTTTTTCAATTTGTCGATAACGAAAATGGGGGGGCCTCCCATAGCCGGACTATAGGCTATGGAGGTAAGGTTTTTAGTAGGGCTAATCTAATGTTGTCTAAGGGTATACCTAGTAAGACACTAGGATAGCCTACCTCAAGGGTAAGTCCTGCTGTAGTCAACTTGAATGCTACCTTAAATTGTAATGTTAGACTAGGCATAGCCTATAGATAAAATAGCCTAGCCTACTTATTTATTGTAGCCTATAATATAGGCCTAGCCGGGTAGAATGTAGAGTTCCGGCGTACCGCCACCATTGTTTACACTGCGCAGAGCGGCGACGGAAGCTTGCCATCATGTTCCCGTCCATTTTGAATGCCGTTGGATACGATAATATGTTGAGGGGGGCAAACACCCCCCATGACATATTGTCATCATCATATAATTTGCCAGCAGGGGGAAAATAGGCCTGACCAAAAAAATCGTCGTCAAAAACTCAAAATAAATGCGAACTTACAGTAACTGTGGCGATCGACCATGTAAACATGACGGCGGCGGCGGCGGTGGACGCTGGCGATCATGTTCCCGTCTATTTTGACTGCCATTGGATACAATAATATGTTGAGGGAAGGGCTTTGCGGATTTTTTTTGGGTTGTTTGCCCCCGACTGGCAATATATATGATGATGACAACACGTCATGGGGGCAAAGCCCCCCCTCAACATATTATTGTATCCAATGGCATTCAAAATAGACGGGAACATTATCGCAAGTGTCCGCCGCCGACACCGCCGCCGTCATGTTTACATATGTCGATCATCGTGGTTAAAGGCTGGTTCACACATAGCCGAGTCGGTGCGCGAGTCCAACACAAGTCACACTCGTCGATTATCGCCGTCGCTGGAGGCTGAGTCGGCCGCGAGTAGCAATTGCTCCCGAGTCAAGGAGAGTGTAACACGAGTTAACTCGAGTCAATACGAGTCAACACGCGTTCATGCAAGAGTCTGTACGAGTAACTGAGAGTCAAAACGAGTGTAACACGAACCCAACACGAGTGTCAAAAATTTGAAAAATAATGGCCACATTCCAGGGCATGTAAACAAAGAGTATATGGACGAGTCTAACACGAGTCAACGCGATTGTTACACGGATCAACACGATTGTTATACGGATCAACACGAAAGACAGCGCGTTGACTCTCGTTGGATCTCTGTTGCACACGTGTTGACTCGTGTTACATCCGTGTACACTCGTGTAAACTCGTTGATTCGTCCTACATTTTTGAAATAACGGTATTTCAAATGACACTTGCTTTTTCGTGTTACACTCGTGTTTTTTTCTCAGTGGATCGTGTTTACTCTTGTTTACTTGTGTTTTCACTCGTGTTTGAATCGTGTAAACTCTGGCATCATCGGGGCACCAAATTTTGGCACTCACATTCGTGCCTTCTACTCTTGTTGATACGTGTTGCATGTGTGTTACATACGTGTTGTTGCGTGTAGACACGTGTTGCTTCGTCAATGTCGAAATGATGACGAAAAGCGACTAATCACCAAAGAGTGTTACACGGGTTTACACGAGTCAACACGAGTTAACACGAATAACGAAGAGTTATTCAGAGTCAAACACGAGTTAACACGTATGTACACGAGTCTACACGTATTTAGGCCACACTCGTGGGTACTCGCCACGGGACCCAAAAATTTCATGCATGCATGAAATTTGGACCCAGTGGCGAGTACCCACGAGTGTGTCGAGTAAACAAAGAGTATACACGAGCGTAGCACGAGTCTATACGAGTGTTGAGGAGTATAGACGAGTCATTGCTGAATAGCAAAATTTCATCACTCGTGTTGGACTCGCTCACCGACTCGTCTATGTGTGAACCAGCCTTTAGTTCGCGTCTATTTTGAAGTTTTTTTTTTCTCGGTTATTTGCCTCCTGCTGGCAATATATATGATGATGACAATATGTCATGGGGGGGGTGACCCCCCTCAACCTATTATTGTATCCAAAAGCAGTCAAATAGACGGGAACATGATGGCCAGCGTCCGCCGCCGCTCCGCGTAGTGTAAACAGGGCTGGCGGTACACCCGAACTCTACATTCTACCCCACTAATTTTCCAACTAGCATAACCGATGATTTATCAATGATCAATCCCAGTCAGAAACGTTCATGCTTCCCTCCCATAAGTCAATGTCGGGATTACCACACTGTCATGCAAGGACTTCTTTACTTCCATGCTGACCACCCTATTTCTTCTTACTGCTTTCAGAGTTCAACGCTCTTCCCCTGTTACACTTTCTCCCACACTTCTTCATCCATAGGCCTACTCACATCTTTACTCAACACACTGCCCAAATACTTAAATGAGCTGACATTCTTCATAGCCGTTCAACCTCACTTCACACTCTATGGTTGCACCCCTTTCAGTGACCATAATATTGCTCTTCCTAGCATTTACTTCCAGATTCTGTTTTTCACACACTGTTCCAAACATATTTACCTGACCCTGCAACTCCCATTCACTATCGCTCATCAGAACTGTGTTGTCAGCAACAGTAGTACCGGTACTGTACTGTTGAGGCAACTTCCACTCGTTTCCTTCCCTTATCAGCGGTACACCAACATCCGCTGCTCTTCCTTGTATTTCTTTCATGACTCCATCCATATACTGTACCGGTATATATTGAACAACCATGGGGACATCACACACACCCTTGCTTTAACCCAACATTCAGATTAAAGAACTCGCTCTGTTAATTATCCACACATACTGACACCTTTGGACCCTCATACATGCTCTTCATTGCTTTCAGCAACTTGCCATCTACTCCGTATATTCTCAGTACCGGTACTTTCCACATACCTTCTCTATCAATTCTGTCATAGGCCTTCTCCAACTCCATAAATGCAGCATACAACTTTTGTCGCTTCTCCAGATATTTCTCCACAACACATTTCTGGGCAAAAATCTGAGCTACACATCCTCTTCCCTTCCTAAGATGACTACAGTATGCTAACCGTTTCCCCAGCAATACTGACTGAAAATGCCCAAATATATTGCATGTCCTCTTCAGATTTATCTAAAATATGTAAAATTACACCAAATACCACTACAGTAGCACTGAAATCAATAAAACTCACTAACAGGATAAATAAATGGAAGAAATACTCCAAAAGATTAATATGTTAACCCTTTACCCAGCAATACTGACTGAAAATGCCTAAATAGATTGCATGTGCTCTTCAGATTTATATATACATACGTACATAACATTTTAAGACGGAGTGCTCCACACAGATGTGCAGTTTCAGTCTCTTTTCCTAATGGCGGCGTTCCAGGCAACCCTGTTAAGGGATGCTTTACTTGTCAAGTTTTTGGATTTGAGATCGGCACGTATAGTCCGATCCCAGGTCTTACTCGGTCCACCCCTTGGTGCAGCTCCCTCCACAATCGCAGACCTGCATCTTTTCATCCAATTTTGTTCATCCATTCTCTCCACATGTCCATACCATCCCAGTTTACTTGTACGCATCTCCTCGCTAATACTCTTTATATCTAAACGTCTCTTCAGCTCATCCTTTGTTATTCTGTTGACATCCTTTATCTGAAATATGTAAAATTACACCAATTACCAACTACAGTACCAAAAAATTTAATAAAGTACACTAACAGGATAAAGAAAATGTAAGAAATAGCCCTAAAGATGAATTTATCTATCTATCTATTGACGGACGCCTTGATCCCCGAAGGATTGGCCACGAACGAAACACCCCTATGCACCTCTGTCCCCAGTCAGTCGACGCCCCTCCTCCCATCCAGCACCGCTTTCACGCATATACTTCTTAACTCCATCCTTCCACCTCTCTCGGTTTATTTCTCCCTCTGTCCTTCCACTTCACTCGTACACGCTCTTAGTCATTCTCTCGCTTCCCATATGTTCCACATGGCCGAACCATCTCAAGGTGTTCTTTTTCGTACTTTACAGTACATTCACACCACACCTCTCTCGTACTTCCTCATTCGTATGTCTATCCCTCCATGTAATTCTGCACCCACTTCTCAAGTAACTCATTTCCATCCCTTTCACTCTTGGTTTGAATCTCTCCAACAACGTCCATGCTTCGTTTCCGTAAGTTTAGTGTCGGGATTACCACACTGTCATGCAATGACTTCTTCAGTTCCATGCTGACCACCCTATTTCATGTTACTGCTTTCAGCATTCCTACAACCCTCTTCCCCTGTTGCACCCTCTCCCATACTTTTCATCCATACTCCCATCTTTACTCTGTACACTGCCAAGATACTTAAATGAGCTGACAATCTCCATAGCCTGACCGTTCAACTTCACCTCACACTCTGTGGCTTCACCCCTTTCGAAGACCATAACCTTGCTCTTCCCCGCATTTACCTTCAGATTCCATTTTTCGCACACTGTTCCAAACATATTTACCAGACCCTGCAACTCCCATTCATATCGTCAGCAAACAGCAGTACACAAACATCCACTGCTCTTCCTTGTATTTCTTTTATTACTCCATCCATATACTGTATATATAGAAACAACCATCGGGACATCACACACCCTTGCTTTACCAAACATTCAGATCAAAGAACTCCCTCTGTTCATTCTTCACACATACTGATACCTTTGCACTCTCATACATACTCTTCACTGCTTTCAGCAACTTGCCATCTACTCCATATATTCTCAGTACTTTCCACATACCTTCTCTATCAACTCTGTCATTCCACTCGTTGCCTTCCCTTATTAGTGGTACACCAACATCCACTGCTCATCCTTGCATTTCTTTTATGACTCCATCCATATACAGTACAGTATATATTGAACAACCACGGGGACATCACACACCCTTTCTTTAACCCAAAATTCAGATCAAAGAACTCGCTCTGTTCATTCTCAACACATACTGACACCTTTGCACCCTCATACAATGCTTTTCACTGCTTTCAGCAACCTGCTATCTGCTCCGTATATTCCAAGTACTTTCTACATACCGGTACCTTCTCTATCAACTCTGTCATAGGCCTTCTCCAAGTCCATGAAGGCAGCATACAACTTTTGTCCCTTCTCAAGATATTTCTCCACAACATATTTCAGGGCAAAGATCTGAGCTACACATCCTATTCCCTTCCTATGATGAATACTGTATGTTAACCGTTTCCCCAGCAATACTGACTGAAAATGCCCAAATATATTGCATGTGCTCTTCTGATTTATCTAAAATATGTAAAATTATACCAAATACCAACTACATTAGCACAAAACTCAATCAATCACAGAAACAGGATAAAAGCATAGAATAATACCCCAAAAGATGAATACGTTAACCCTTTCCCCAGCAATACTTACTGAATATTCACAAATAAATTGCATGTGCTCTTCAGATTTAGCTGAAATATGTAAAATTACACCAAATACTAACTACATTAGCACAAAAATCAATCAAGCACTTTAACAGGATAAATCAAATGGAAGAAATAGCCCAAAAATGAATTTATCTATAGCCTACCAGTATATATTGCCAGACACCTTGATCCCCGAAGGGGTGACCATGAACGAAACGCCTGCGTATTTCAAGCTCGCTTGAGGTATCACTCTATCGTCTTTTAGAGCTTTTTGGCCCGGGGTAATTACCACACCATCGCGTCATAAGGAGTTTGAGGGGGTTAAATTGCTAGATACATAGAGGAAGAGGAATGCCAAGTAAAGCTAAACAAAAATATATAAGATATTTTTAACATGAGGTTGCTTATAATAATTTGTACCTCTGCAGTTTCTCCATGGCTAACGAAAAAGGTCACATTCCTAAGAAGCCCCTGTATATGTTGGGTCTGGCTACTTCCAGACGATCCCCAGGTACTTATCAAAGAGGTGGGATAAGTCAAACACTGGGTAAAAGTTAATAGGTTCTTGTATTCAGGAGTGAAGTGGGTACAGTGTACAGGGAGACCTTTGGTAGGCTAGTCTCTCTCTCGATCTGATCATAACATACCCCTAGCGGGCAGATCATGAAATACCCATAGTTACCATGTGCAGTCAATACAGTACAATTATATAAGTGAGTGCACATGATTACTATGGTACATGTTTAATATAAGGAGGTATGCATATAGATAATATTAGTGTTACATACAGATACTTAAGAATGCTGTTGCCTCAATAAATCATATACATACAGCCCCAACCAAAAAGGCCAAGCTTCTGTACAGAAAAAATGCCACACCATTACCCTTATGGTGACCCTATCAAATAATCAAAACAACCACACTTCTTAACCCAATTCCCGCGGGGCCCCTCATATGACGGAGACGATTTTCCGGCTATTTTGTAGCCTGTGAGCCAGGCCAGCTTTTGCAAGCAGCACGGATGGACGTCAGCCGGAGCCTACAGGCCCCGCCACAACACTGAGGATTGTGTGAGAGAGAGCTCACTTATGTGCAGCGTCACACATAGCGAAAACAGAAAATAATTGGTAATTTTTAGCGATTTCGCCTATCAGATTTGGTAATTTTTAGCAATTTTGCCCTTCGTTTGCAAGATCCTTACAAGAAAACCAGACGTCGTACAGGGATGATTCAGGAGTAATTTGAAAGCTATTACCGTACTTTCACGAATACATAATTGTATTACGCTCTGGCTTTTGCTTATGCATGAAAATGAGCAGGGAATGAAGGCAATTTCGGGCAATTATGCCTACTCGTACAGGAGCCCTTGGAGCGGCTTCGGTCGCGCCGGGAATTTCCACACCTCTCACACCACACACACACATCACACAGTTTTTCCTACACCGAGAAATGACTCTCCGGCTGTCATTTCTCGAAGACTTCTTGTAGCCGGAGACATTGAGAGCAACCCAGGACCCACCTACACATACATATGTCCAACTTGCTCAAAACCCATCACTTCGAGTCACCACACTAAGGGTTCAGTTCTCTGCAATTCATGCAGGAACTGGACCCACTTCACCTGCACAACACTTGCCTCCAAGAAACACTACACGAACACCTGGACCTGTTCCTCATGCCCATCCCTCTCCCAGTCAAATCCCTCGCCTAAAACCCGTCCACCTCTCCTCCCCAACCCACCTAACCTTCCCATATCATCCACTCTCCCCCCCTAAAACCCGTCCACCTCTCCTCCCTAACCTTCCCATACCATCCACATCCTCAACTCAACACACCACACCCCATCCTAATCCATTCCAACCCCCATCTCCTGCTCTCCAATCCCCACCCCCACCTCACCCATCCCAACCCCAAGCCCTTCCCTCACCCCCACCCCCACCCCATCCTCGTGCAGCAGCACCCAACATACATCGTGCACATAACATTAACATTCTCCAATTGAACATAGATGGCATCAACACAAAGAAACACAAACTCTCACACTTCATCAAACAACACAACATACACATTGCCATCTTACAAGAAACAAAACTCCGGACAACACAAAAAACACCCACATTTCATGATTTCACCACCATCTGACAAGACCGGGCTGTCGGCGGAGGCGGTGGACTCGTCACCCTGGTACACAAAGAAATATCATACATAGTTACCAGTGTACAAACCAAATCCCTCCTCCCCCCAAATGATAACACAACAGAAATACAATCAATTAAAATACGCACTGGCAACAACTCCAACATAACCATCATAAACACATACATCCCCTACAGTACCAAATGAATACAAACCACACTTACAACACATCACAAACACCCCACACATCATCCTGGGTGGTGACTTCAACGCCAAGACGTCGGCCTGGTTTGTCGACAACCCCGACACAGACAGAGGGCTGGTACTACAAAACCAAACTGATAACCTCATCATCCTTAACGATATCCATCAACATACCAAAACCAAACTGATAACCTCATCATCTTTAACGACATCCATCAACATACCCATATTCCTCACCAAGCCCTCTATAACCCATCATCTCCAGACATCACCTTTTGCTCCCCAGAACTCGCCCCCACAACATCCTGGAGGGTGGTCAGAACCTTAGGCTCTGACCACCTCCCGATCATTATCACCACCAAAACCAGACTCACTCCAGCTAGCCACAAACACACATACACCAATTATAAAAGAGCTAACTGGGAAGCATTCACAAATGAGACAGAACAACACTTCACAACTCTAAACAGTACACCCATCACTAACATCAACAATGTTGTACACATACTCAATAAAACTATCCAAAACGCTGACAAGAAACACATTCCAAGAGGTAACAGAAAGACACAACCCCAACTTCACACCAGAAATTCAAAACCTCATCAGACAACGCGACATACTGAAACACTCCCCAGCACCCCACACACAAGACATCACACAACAAATCCAAGCACTCAACACCCAAACTAACAACAAAATACAAGAACAACAAAAACTAAATTGGAATAACTTCCTACAAACACTTGATCACAAAACAAACCCCCAAAACTCTACAAAACACTAAACAGCATCACACTTTCCAACAGCAACACACCACAATCACATGCTGCAATCACAACAACAGACTCTACTCCTTCATGTAAACAACAAGCAAACACTCTCATCAATCACTTCTCACATGTCAGCCACCTAAAACCTCACAAAGACGACCAACGTGTCATCCGACGTAAGAGACAATTCCCCACAGACCCTGACTATACACCCTTCGCCAATCACCAGACAAAGCATATCATCAACAATTTCAAGCACTCACCCGCTTGTGGCCTAGACAACATAAGCAACATACACCTCAGACACCTGGGACCACAAGGCATACAAGCACTCACTAACATATCAAACTACAGTTATTCACACAACACAATACCAGACATTTGGAAGCATGGTCTCATCACCACATTCCCCAAACCCAACAAAGACCCCACGCTACCCTACCTCGCACCGCCCCTTCACACTCCTTTGCTCCCCCTCCAAAGTCATGGAACGCCTAGTATTACAACTAATTACACCCGACCTACCTAGCTCCAACACAACATGGCTTTAGGCCACTGCACTCCACAAACACTCTTCTCACAGACCTTACACAAAGAGCTTTTGACGGCATCAACTCAGCTAGACCACCACACAGATCACTATTAGCCACACTCGACATTAGTAAAGCCTTCGATGCCATCCCCCGCCACAACCTAACAAACAAAATCTACAACACAAACATGCACAACAACACAAAAAGGTGGCTGGCCAACTTCCTAGCAGGCAGATGTGCACACGTATCTTTTGCCGGTCAGTCATCTAAAATCAGAAACTTTCCAAACCGAGTCCCACAAGGATCCGTCCTATCACCCGCACTCTTCAATCTGTACATGCACGATATAACTACACCCAATACACCCCAAATAAACTTAGCCTCCTATGCAGATGACATAACACTCACATGCACACACCATGACCCAAAAAGAGCAACAGATCTCCTTCAACCCTATCTCAACACACTACATGGCTGGTGCACTACAAACAGACTTAATCTAGCCCCAGCCAAATCCACCGCAACCCTGCTCACAAGCTGGACAGGAGAACACGAATACATCCCTCATCTCACCATAAACAACACACCCCTAACACATACACACACACCCAAAATCCTAGGAGTAACATATGATACTCATATGACATTCAAACAGCACACCACAAACATTAAAAAGAAACTGACACCCAGACTTAACGCCCTCAGGTCACTTGCTCACACAAAATTTTGACACAACAAAGAAACTACCACCACAGTATATAAACAATACATAAGATCAGTGATGGAATACGCAAGCCCAGCCTGGGCTTCTAACCTAGCTGAAACACATCATAAGACCTTACAGACTATTCAAAACAAAGCCCTGAAGATCATTACAGGCTGTACAGCTACTGCACCCACAGATCACCTACATCAAGAAACCAAAATCCTCAAAGTCAAAGACCATCTGGACATGAGAGGCACTCAATTCCTGGCAGCAGCCTCCACGAACCAAGACCACCCACTAAACTACATGGCAACACACCCACAGACACCAAGAAATATCAAAACAACACCCAGCACACGGTGCACACACAATTACTGTCCTCTCTCCCTCCCTGCCCACCCCGAACCAACTTCCAGAAGCACATCCATACTCATATCTCTCGCCGATCCATCCACTTACTCACAGACAACGCGCAGCTGCAAGCACGACCTCCCGAAGTCCATCCTTCCGAATCCTCCCTTCCTCGCGTGGACAGAGTCCACCTGGCCAGGCTGAGATGCGAACACCATCCAGCTCTCCTGAGCTATCAGAAGAGACTGGATGACTCCGTTGTCGACGCCTGCCCGGGATGTAACACAGCACCCCATACCATTAAACACATCATAGAAGACTGCATTTCACACAACCACTTACGCCAACAACACAATCTACACTCAATGAGAGCTCTGTGGGAAGGCCCAATCATGGCCATGGCCTTCCTCAGGGACTCGGGGCTGTTCGGCCAGGCAGCTTAGGGAACAACAACAACAACAACAACTTGTACAGGATTAATAGCTTTAACCAAAATGGTCACACTCCGTAATGGTCTAAGTGGCCATAGCCAAAATGGCTACACTATATTCCTTCTGTACTTTCTCCATGCCCGATAAGATACATGATATTTTGATATATGTGGCACAGCCCTTGTATCCAACACAATACCCTGCGTGCAACCCCGCTCGAACCCTGCACAACGTTGCTTGCAACTTTAATTATTACTATTATTATTATTATTATTATTATTATTTGTATTGTTATTATTATTATTATTATTATTATTATTTATTATTATTATTTTCATTATATTATTATTATTATTATTATTATTATTTTGTTTATTTGTATTATTTATTGTATTATTAGTAATTATTAATTACTTAGCTATTACGAAGGTTTAATAGCAAACTAGGTTGATAATTGTGACAACTGTGCATTATTGTACTGCGGAGACATAGTAGTTTCAGATTTTTCCATCAAGTACCGAATAAATCAGCTGCTAAGGGATGGAAGTGTTCGCCAGGTGAATGTAAATAGGTTATAGTTGCCCTTGAATGTGATCAATCTATTGCATTTGTATCTGTCGTCCTAGAAAATCAGTTGCACATATTCATCAAACGCCATTCGTTTTGTATTATACTGCAATAAATATGTCCACCGTGTTGCAACTGATTGTTTTTCACCGAGCCGTCTATTGGGAGAGTTCTCGTTCGCCTCTGTTTTATTGGCGCCATTTTAACTCTTTCAATCTGGTGAAGGGAAGGAAATTAAAATATCCCTCCATGGCTTCTAGTGATGTGGGGGCGGGGTGGGGGGGGGGGGGGGCCAGCTTGTTGGGGTAAGGCTTGAGAATAATGAAGTGCACGTATGAACGACTCTCACTAATACAAAATAAGATGAACAAAAGGGGACCAGAGTTTTTATGCCCTATTATACCGGCGACGTCTTTTTAATTTAATTTTTGCTATAATTAGACGATTTTGTGCAGTTTAAGAAGGACCTGTGGTAATAGAAAGGGTTAGGTGAGATAGTTCGAAGCCTGTTAATTACCGGAGGCCCTTTTTAAGCTGAATAAAATCGTCTATTAGCAGCCAGAATGAAGTTAAAAAAACAACGCCGGTACACAAGGGGCTAAAACGACCCCAGTGATGTTTTGCTCGGGGTGTTGTCTGGAAGCCAACAGGGGGCGGGGGACCATTAAGGGGGGAGGGTTCACTTTTTGGTCGATTTTTTTAATTTATTTATTATCTCTATTTTTCTTTCTATAGACCTCCATCACACTTAAGCAAAAACAACCCCAGGATCCCTTTTCAAGATAAATGTGTACATTTTTTGGTAGAAAAATGTCCTCTTAAATTACAGGCTCGCTTTCGCTTGCCAGGAAATCGACACCTAATACACACAAAAAGTCTTAATATTGACAGAGAAAAGGGTCGAAACGTCTTAAAATCGCCAAACTAATGGGCAGAGCGTCTTGTAATCTGAAAACTAATGGGGCTAAACATAAGGAAAAAGAAGGACCATAAAAAACGACGCATCTCCCATTAAGAGGAACGCAGAGTAAATCCCCCCCCCGGTTCCCTGCTGTGCTTCCAAGGGTGTGTTTTGTCGGGCCCCATGGAAGAAGTATTTACCCCTTCTGTACAGTCGGCCTAATAAGTGATGTCTCGGCAACAAGTATATATTGATCAATAATGGGTATCAGCAGTATTTACACATGATTTCTTCTTTTTGAATGAGATATACCAACATGTTCCTACACATACCCACCCTATTCAACATCTGACAGACATTAATAAAGCACAGAGCAAGCCAAACATAATAACAGCTGGGACATGGCTTATTAGCGCGATCGTACCACAGCCACCTTTCATATAATATTCTACCTATATTAAGACGATTTTGTGCAGTTTAAGAAAAATGGGTGGGAGTAATAAGGGTTAAATCATATAATTCGAAGCCTGTTAACTGTTGGAGGCCCTTTTTAAACCGAATAAAATCGTCTAAAAGTAGCCAGAATAAAGTTAAAAAGACGTCACCGGTACAGAAGGGGTTAATGTTAGGGGGTACGGTAGTAGACGTAGGCATGAGCTATAACAACATCACTATCGGTATCAAGAATAATATCACCATCAATCTATAACAATACCATCAACAACAAAGCCATCAATAATAACAATACCATCATCAACAACAACAACGCCATCCCTAATAACAATACCATCTACAGCAACAACATGAACTACAACAACACCATCACTAATAACAATACCATCTACAGCAACAACATGAACTACAACAACACTATCAAGAACAACAACACCATCAATCATAACGACACCATCTACAACAACAACACTATCAAGAACAACAACAACACCATCACTAATAACAACAACACCATCACTAATAACAATACCAACTACAGCAACAACATGAACTACAACAACACTATCAAGAACAACAACAACACCATCAATCATAACGACACCATCTACAACAACAACACTATCAAGAACAACAACAACACCATCACTAATAACAATACCATCTACAGCAACAACATGAACTACAACAACACTATCAAGAACAACAACAACAACACCATCAATCATAACGACACCATCTACAGCAACAACATGAACTACAACAACACTATCAAGAACAACAACACCATCAATAATAACAATACCATATACAGCAACACCAACAACACCATTATCAACAGCCACAGCAAGAACATCAATATTAGCAACACCATCTACAGCAACTACATGAACAACAACAACAACACTATCAACAACAACACCATCAATAATAACAATACCATCTGCAGCAACAACAACAACACCACTATCAACAACACTATTAATAATAACTATACCATCAACAACAACAACAACACCATCAATCATAGCAATACCATCAACAAAATCATCAATAATAACAATACCATCTATAGCAACATCATCACTATCAACAACACCATTAATAATAACAATACCATCAACAACAATATGAACAACAACAACACCACTATGAACAACAACACCATCAATAATAACAATACCATCTACAGCAACATGAACAACAACACCACTATCAGCAATAACACCATTAATAATAACAATACCATCAATAATAATAACACCATCGACAACAATAGAAACTACAATGTAATAACAATCACAAGAACGAAGATAACAAGAAAATATTCCGCTACAAAAGCACCATGAATAGCAACAGCAACAACAACACCAACACCATCAACAAGGACAACATATACAAAAACTACCACCATCAATACCATCGACAACAACACCACTATCAACAACAAAAACAACAATACCATTATTAACAACAAAACAACGTCACAAACAACAAAAACACCATGAATAACAAAAACAATAACACCATCTTTAACAAGGGCAACACCATCACCATCAACATAAAAAACGCCATGCACAGCAAACACAATAACAACATCGTCAAAAGAACATCATCAACACTAACAACAACAACACCATGAACAACAACAAAAGCAACAAAACCATGAGCAGCAGCAATAGCAACAACAACAACAACAGCAACAACAGCATCAATAACTTCCATCAATACCAACTGTTAAAGCCAAACAGATTTTATGTCACTCGTTGTTATGGCCTAATTGAACCAATCTGGGAGGCTGGTCGATTGTTGTGCTGATGGTGGGCCTGATTGTCTTAATTGTTGTAGTGATGGTGGTTGTTAGTTTGTGGTGGTGATTGTGGTAGTGGTGGTGGTGGTGTGTAGATTGTTGTAGTGGTGGTGGTTGGTGATGACATTGGTGATAGTATGTAGATTGTTGTAGTGGTGGTGGTTGTTGTTTTGTGGTGGTGATTGTGGTAGTGGTGATGGTGGTGGTGTTTAGATTGTTGTAGTGGTAGTGCCTGGTGATGGTGTGGTGATGATTGTGAGGGGGGGGGGGGGGTATGGTGGTGCTGGGTGTCTAAATGGTTGAAGTGGTGGTGGTTTTGTGGTGGTGATTGTGGTAGTGGTGTGTAGATTGTTGTAGTGGTAGTGGCTGGTGTTTTGTGGTGGTGGCGGTGGTGTGTAGATTGTCGTAGTGATGGTGGTAGTGCTGATTGTCTTAATTGTTGTAGTGGTGGTGGTGGTGGTCTGTAGATTGTTGTAGTGGTGGTGGTTGTTGTTTTTGTGGTGGTGGTAGTGGTGGTGCCTAGATTGTTGTAGTGATGGTGGTAATGCTGATTGTCTTAATTGTTGTAGTGGTGGTGGTGGTGGTCTGTATATTTTTGTAGTGGTGGTGGCTGGTGGTGGTGATAGTGGTTATGGTGGTGCTGGTTGTCATAATTATTGTAGTGGTGGTGGCTGTTATTGTGGTGGGTATTGTGGTAGTGGTGGTAGTGATTGTCTTAATTGTAGCAGTGGTGGTGGTTGTTATTCAGATTAGGAAGGGTATATGGAAGTCAGAGGGGAAATTGAGATAGTCTTTACCCTTTTCATTCTCATAGATCCTTCTTAAGCTGTACAATATCGTCTAAATGTTATCCAGAAGAAACTGTACAAATGCGTCATACTCTTTAAAGGGTTAATTTTGGTGATATGAGGTAACCCTTTGAAGATTATGTCGCATTTTGACCATTTATTTTGGCTTTCATTAGACGATTTTATACAGCGTAGGAATGCTCTGTGGGAATTGAAAAGGGTAAAGACTATCGCCATTAAACCTCTGACTTCCATTTACCCTTCCTAATCTGAATAAAATCGTTTAATAATAGTCAGAAAACTGAAAAGAAATGCGTAATCGGATCTTGAAAGGGTTAAATAGTTGACCTCATATGCTGCCAGACCACTGTTGACGATGCAAGTTGAGGGACAAAGCGTTCGTGTGATACGTGCATATAATAAGGCGATGTCCCACGAGCTCTTTTTCGGGCAGATTTCTATGAGCAATTTCTTTTCTTCCATAAAGGCGATGTATCCCGAACGATTTGTATGGCAATTTCATAGTAACAAGCTTTTTCTGGCAACATTTCTAGGCTTTTTAACATTGGTATTGGGAACTAGACGGAAATTAGAATGTTAGGTGGCTTAACCCATAGAGGTTTGTGTGGTGCAATGTGACCATCCTCAAGTCAGTGTCAGAGACTTAATTCAAGTGTTCAAAATCATCAAAGGCATCGACAATATGAACTGTAGTAAGTACTTCACTATCGACCAATCTAATTACACACGGGGAAACGGTTGCAAAATTATTGGTAAATCTTTTAACTCGCACGAATCTAAGAATTTCTTCTTCAATCGAGTTGTCAACTTGTGGAATGGGCTTCCCCGAAACGTTATAGACTGCAGCACCGTTGATTCATTTAAATTCCGCCTAGACAAATATCTCGCATCAAACCCGCGACTGACTGCGTTTGTAAATGAATAACTTTATCCTCCCCTCAGTTACTAACCCATATGTCCCCTACTAACTTCCTAGTCCTGCCACGTTAGTGGCAGGGCAGTAGTTCCCTTTCCAATGTTCCCTTACCCACTCTAAACCACTGTTTGGACACTTGATCCTCAGGTGTTTTGGAGGACAAGCAGCCTAGAAGGGTCACTAGATCTGTTGTTGCTTGATTTCCTTTGTACTAATGGGGCCACAGCATAAAACAAAACTTGAAAACACCCTAGTGGCACGCAAAACAGAGCAATTTGTGATTAGGTGAGATAATTCCCTTCCATTACTTGTTACCACTACTCCATATGTGTCCCCACCCCCCACCCTTCCCCCCTTTTCACCTTTCCTCAATTATCAGGTATTTTTCCTCTTATTCCCCCTTTTATCAGGTAATTTTCCGCGTGAATTTCCTTTACGCGGTCTCTGTAACATGGGCGAGGCAGCTAGAGATCCTTGTAACCACAGACACTTCCATTGCAAGGCTCTGTTTTGCACTGGAGGTTGGAGAGGGAGGGTGTACGCCGCTTGGGCTCTCGTCTCATGATACGACCGGGCGGCAATATTATGTCTTTTTCACCTCCCAAATGCTATTCCCACATCTTTTATTGCTCTTAATTGTGAATATGTTCATATTAAACATAAAATGAGCTCATATGGATATTAAATAATGATATACCGTATATGGTAAATATGACGATTTTTGTCAGAATTGAACCAAATACCTTCGTATGGCGGTACCCTTTGAACTACCATAGGTTCGCCATTTACTGTAAAGGTTAAGGGGGGTGACCAGCTTTTTTCTCTTGGTTGTATCCATTCGGTCCCATTCAGCCTACTGTTTTAAGACATTTATCCCCATCCAGGTGTCGATTTTTTCCTGGCAAGCGATAGCGAGCCAGCAATTAATGGAAAATTTTGGCTTCGCTGGAGACATTTTTCTATCCAAAAATGTACAAATTTAGCCAGCTGTCTAACTCATCGAAAATATGATTACTCGCTTTTGCTTTCCAGGTATCAATTGATACCTGGACGAAGATAAACGTCTTAAAACAGTAGAGTGAATTGGGCCGAATGGATACAACCTAGAGAGAGAAAAAAAAGCAGGTTACCCCCCTTAAGATTAATAAAAGTTTAATACTGAAGTTACCAGACGAGAATTGCTCCAAAAGATTGCCAGATTTTTTTTTCTATGTGATTGACAGGATCAAAATCAAGGGACGTTCGAGCTAAAATGCCTGGACACACGAAGTTTGAAGCAATTTAAGTCATAGGAAGAGGGAAAGACTGATTCTGGGAGAGAGTTCCAGAGCTCAGCTGTTGAGTAGAAGAAAGACTGAGAGTAACGTTTCACTCTCGGGTTGGAGAGTTGCACAGAGTAGGGGTGGGATTGAGTTGCAAGACGGGTACCACGTGCCCTACGTAAAGGAGGTGGTATACACTGGGAAAGCTCTGAGGAACAATGATTATTATAGTAGAGATAGAATAGTGAGAGAGATGCAACATTACGGCAGAGAGAGAGAGATTACAGAGAGTTGGTGAGTGGACGGGAGTTAATGATACAAAAGGCCTTCCTTTCAACTTTGTCTAAGAGAGCGGTGTGAGAGGAACCTCCCCACACATGTGAACAAATATTCAATACAAGGATGCACTATGCCCCTGTACAGAGCAAGAAGCTGTGCAGGGGAAAAGAACCCCCTAAGGCGGTTGAGCACACCCAGCTTCTGGGAGGCTGCCTTAGCAAGACTGGTAATATGGTCCTTCCAACTGAGAGCAGAAGAAAAAGAGACACCAAGAATATTGAGAGAAGATGAAGGATTGATTTTTGTATTGTTGAAGAATAAGGGATAGTCCACTGGGAGTTCCTTACGGGTAGATAGATGGAGAAATTGGGTTTTGGAAGCATTAAAGGTAACAAGGTTTTCACTGCCCCAATTGGAGATAGTATTTAGATCAGAATTTAAGAGTTCTATGGCTTCATTACGTTTGTCGTTGAGGGATTGCTGGCTGGGGCGTTCTGAAAAACTAATGGAGTAGTGTAAGGTTGAGTCGTCTGCGTATGAATGGATGCGAATTGAGGTACAGTTGAGGAGATCATTTATAAAAATTAGAAAGAGAATAGGAGATAGGACAGAGCCCTGAGGAACACCAGAGTTTATAAGGTGAGGAAGTGAACAATGGCCGTCCACAACTGCGGGTATGGAACGGCCGGAAAGGAAATTAGAGACAAAGGCATAGATGGAGGGATAGAAACCGAAGGAGGGTAGTTTAGAAATTAAAGATTTGTGCCAGACTCTATCGAAGGCTTTCGATATGTCTAGTGCAATAGAAAAAGTCTCACCGAAGTCCCGAAAGGAGGATGACCAAGAGTTAGTAAGATATTATTGTGTTCTATCCAACAACCAACTCTACTCCTAAAATCGATTAATGAACTATTACAAACACATGTGGCAGTCCGTGGATTCAAAACCAGATATATGAAAGAAGATCATCAGTAGAGCGACCCTTAAGGATGCCATACTGGCGATCTGAGAGCAGATTATGAGAAGAGAAATGCTTAAGAAATTTGGAGGCAAGAATAGTTTCAAAAACTTTAGAAAGACATGAGATGAGAGCAATTGGACGATAGTTGGAGGGTTGAGAGCGGTCACCCTTCTTTGGGACAGGTTGAATATGAGCAAACTTCCAGCATGAAGGGAAGACGTTAGAGCATAGACAGAGACGAAAGAGTTTGCCTAGGCAGGGAAACAGCACGGAAGCACAGTTTTTGAGAACAACAGGAGGAACACCGTCCGGGACCGTACGCCTTATTAGTATTAAGCCCAGAGAGGGTAGAAAGTACATCTTTAGAAGAGATTAGGATATTAGGCATAAGTAAGAGAGAGGAGGGTGGAGAGGGAGGAATAGCACCGGAATCATCCAAGGTGGAGTTTCTAGCAAAAGTTTGAGTGAAGAGTTTAGGTTTGTCAGAGGAAGAAGTGATGGTTGTGCCATCAGAATGGGAAAGGGGAGGGAAAGACGAGGAAGAAAAATTGTTGGAGAGGTTTTTGGCTAGATGCCAGAAAGCTTAGGAAGAGCTAGAGTTGGATAGTTCAGTGCATTTATTATTGATGAAAGAGTGTTTGGCAAGTCGAAGAACAGATTTGGCTCAACTCCGGGCAGAAACATAGTAAGAATGAGAGTCTTGAGTTTGAAGGCCGGTACCGTTTGAATGCTTCCTCTTTATTGCAGACAGCAGTAGAACAGGCGTGAGTAAACCAAGGTTTTTTAGCATTAGTCTGAGAGAAAGAGAATGGAATGTATGCTTCCATGCCCGATAGGATTACCTCGGTAATGTGTTCAGCACTCTCTGAGGGTCCCCGGCCACGGAAGCAGAAATCATTCCATGGGAAATCAAAGAAGTACTGCCAGAGAGCCTCCCAGTCGGCAGCGCCAAAGTGCCACAAGCGCCGCCGGCTAGGAGGATCGGGTGGCCGTACTGGAGAGATTGGACAGTTGACAGAGATAAGTTTATGGTCGGAGGAGCCCAGAGGAGAGTAGATCGACAGTATAAGAAGAAGGGTTAGAAGTTAGGAACAAGTCAAGAAGCTTGTGTGATATTGGCTTTATTTCAAGGCATGTTTGTATTAATATCGGTAACTAGACTGAATGTAGATGATCTAAAGAGACTGAAAAATTATCTAAATTATTCTGAAGCTGCCAGGTCACAATTGCCAGAAAAAAAAATAATTAGTGTAACGCTGCCTTAAGGGAAGGTTTTGTTTTTTTCTGGATATTGACTGATTTACCCTTCTATTAAAAGGGTTTATTACCACTAATTTTCCTTGTAGGGGAGATTTTCACTTCATTTATTTTTCTGGATTCTCTTCTCCCTCCATTAGTTTTGTCATTGTACGACGTTTGCCCCATTTGTTGGGCGATTTTAAGACCTTTAACCCCATTTCTGTCAATTTTAAGACCTTTCGTGCCATTTAGGTGTCGATTTTTTTTTCATGGCGAGTGATATCGAGCCTGTATTTTAGGAATTAGGCCGGGACATTTTTCTACCGAAAAATGTACACATCTATCTCGAAGGAGGGTCTTGGGGTTATTTTTTCAAGCTTGGTGGAGGCCTAGGGAGAAAACTAATAATCTCCCCTTAAATGGGTAGATTATCATGGCCAATGTAATTACCCTTAAGCCAGTATCACACGAGAACATTTATAGTCAACATTCGATGATCAACATTTTTCTGGCAACAATTCTGGAATATTTTGCACTG
>JBAKBP010034829.1:0-20250 GCA_037953745.1 Lithodes maja | reverse complement strand
TGATATTGGTTCAGGGGTAATTTATCGAGAGGACTTCCCTAGTGGTTAAGGCCCCATTAATTGCTCTTTCCATTCACATATGCATAGCCTACGTGAGTTGCAGTTGGGATGTGTGTACATGCTTAGATTGATATGCAGGATTCGAAATTGCATAATAAATCGTAGGCAGTGTCCACCATTCTTTAACTGTCTTCGTGGTACGATGCATAAGGTGTTAATTTTCGGTGTGAGCATCCTGGATTCGAATCCACGGACTGCCACATGTGTTTGTAAATTTCATTAATCGATTTTAGGAGTATAGTTGGTTATTGGAAGGAACATAATAATTAGTAATATCGCCTTAGACTAACATGGCTGTGTTAATATTACTTCTAGTGATTTCCTAAGCTGAAGAAAATTCTTTTAGCTTCAAAATATTATTTTTGCTTTTCATATTATTTGAGTGAGACCTGAATCGAATCTATGAAGCGATCCTGTAACTTAATTTACTCATAATCAAACCTCAATGTTACGTGGTTAAGAAATACATTTAACTAATTATTAAATATATATCTAACTTTTTATGTGACTTTGATATTAATCCTGATGATAATACTAATATAATACTATTAACGTAAGACAAGAACCAAGAATAATTACATTAAATATAAATAAAAGGACACATAAGAAAACTATCTATTCATTTCAAAAAGGGTAAGAGACAGAAATATTCTTACTTTAATATTTATCTTTCAAGACTTTTTATAGAATTAATAGTCCTTCTTTAGATATAACTTGTTCGGTTCATAACCATAGCCTACTAAGCTTCGGTTAAATAATAATTCTTTATAAATACTACATGACTTTAATTAGTTTCAGTATTTTTCATAATTAAAGAGTATCAGCCAATAAAGGATACCAAGTCCTAAGATCCAAAAGGAAAGGAAGCAACAACAGAAAATAATTTTATTAGATTTTACTTTTGTTTCGCCTTCAGCAGACTGATACCTTAATATATATCTCTGTGCTATCTAGATTCATCAATTTAACCACTTGAGGACCAAGATACGTAACAGAAGAGTGGCGACCTCGCCAGGATTCGTTTCATACAGTTTCACTCAGTTTCATTACCGTTTCACTACCTAAAAATCAAATATTAATCATGCCTCATCTAATTAATGACGAAGATGCTCGAGTTTTCATAGAATCAGAACCCACAGCCCCTGATATTGACTGTCTGTCAAACTCCGAACTGAAAGTGCTTGCCTCACATCTCCAATTAACTGTCTCAAACATGTCCAAAGTAGAGGTGGCTCAGACCATAAAAACCCACCTGTTCCCTGTAGAAGGCGGGGAGGGAGACGGAGCAGTTGGTGGGATCCCGAGTAAACGTAGCCAACTTGATGAACAATTGCCACCTGGTTTGACCGGTGATCAAGTACTGGAACTAGCCAGACTAAAAATAGAACTAGCCAGAATAAATACCGAAGAAGCCAGCATAAAAGCCAGAGCAAATATCGAAGAAGCCAGAATAAAGACCGAACATTATGAATATCAATATCGTACGGCTCAACTAAATGTCAATACAAATGCTCCCGAAATTGCTCCCCCTCTGGGATTGACTATGACCAGTGTCATTCCACCTTTCACTGAGGATAATGTGCAGGATTTCTTTGATTTGTTTGAGGAAGTTGCTGGAGGTATGAAGTGGACAAGAGATCAATGGCCTTTTATGTTACAAACCGTTTTGACAGGGCAGGCTCGAGCCACGTATTTGTCAGAAGTAGCAGAGGTTAGGCAGGATTATGACAACCTCAAAGAAGCTATCTTAAAAAACTATCAATTGCAGCCTGAGGCTTACAGGCAATCTTTCCGTAAAAACCAGAAGAAAGTAGAAGAAACCCATAAGGTATTTGCCAGGACCATGACTAAAACTTTCAATCATTGGGTCAAGAGTAAGAAAGTCGCAAGCTACAACGATCTGAAGGAGTTGGTCCTGTTAGAAAATTTCCTATGGAAAATTGATTCATCTGTATCCTATCATTTAAAGGGGAAAAAGGTAGATTGTCTTGCCGACGCCGCTGACATGGCTGACACATACGTGCTCAACAACAAATTTCGTGGAAAGAAGCCCTACGATAATTCTAGTTCTAATTTTAAGTATCCCAATCACAAATCTGACAGACCCAGTCACAAGCCTATAACGTCTTCCCCAGCTAGCCAAAATAGAATTGTTCCCCCAACTAAAAATGCGACTCAGGGCAATGGTAACAGAGGTGGGCCCCAAAGTAATAGTAATGCTCAAAGAGGGTACGTTCCCGTATCCGCTAAAGTATGTACTTTTTGTGGCATGAGAGGCCACCTAGCTTATCAGTGCTGGGCCAAGGAGAAAACCGAGAGATCGGGGCAGACAGTTGCCGCCGTATCTCAAATTCCATATGTGCATTTAATGCAGGGCTCCCGACAGAAGGAGTACCTAGCACCAAAAGTTCCTTTAATGCAGGACTCCCGACAGAAGGAGTACCTAGCACCAAAAGTTCCTTTAATACAGGACTCCCGACAGGAGTACCTAACAGCTAACGTAAATCATCTAGACAGGGGTGTAGTAGCATGTGTGGTGCAACCCACTAGGGTTAAGCCAATAATAATTTCACCATCAGTGCAGAACAGTTACCGTCCCTTTATTTCATCTGGCAACGTGAGATTAAATGGTTGTATGCATGAGGTAAAAATTCTGAGAGACACCGGTTCTACTAGCACCCTCATAGTGAATCCTTCACTGAGTGCCCACCTGGCGAACCAGTTGTAATGAGAGGTGCTGGAGGCCAATTTTATGCACACTTGGTAAAAGGCGAAATTGAATGAGAGTTACTACAGGGTGAGGCCACCATAGCTTTGTGTAGGTCCCAAGATATCCCTGTGCCTGGGGTAACACTCCTTTTGGGGAATGATGTAGCAGGTGAGAAGGTACGACCAGACCCCATTTTGTCACTTTCCCCTGTTAACGAGCCACTAACCGGTGAGCTCGAAAAGGAGATGCCAACAGTTTTCCCTGTGTGTGCTGTCACACGTTCAATGTCTCAAGTAGCAGTTCCCTCAGACAGAAATGTACCGAATGTAAGAGTTGATGAAAGGGATGATGAGAGTGTGAATGACGCTCCAACTGTGCCTGATGATGTGACTGAGGTGGATTTATCTGACACCTTTATGGCTCATCTTGACCCTAACGATGACCATGAAACCCCTCCAAATTGTCCTAGTGGCCTGGTAGAGCTACAGAGAGATGATAGTGAATGCAAGGAGTTAGCTGCCAGGTCCATGAGTGAAGAGGAATGTGAGAAGGAGGGTGGTGTATGTTTCTACCTCAAAGGAGGAGTATTGTGGCGTAGATGGAGACAGCCACACAGACCAATCGATGACGGGGCTTGGGACGTCCATCAAGTAGTAGTCCCCAAACCTTGTCGTAGAGATATCATGGAAATGGCACATTGTATACCATTGGCAGGACACCTAGGTGTGAGAAAAACTCTAGACAGAATCAGAGCCCACTTTTACTGGCCAGGAATGCGTGCAGATGTAGTGGAGTTTTGTAGAGTGTGTCACACTTGCCAGATGACAGGAAAACCCAATCAGAAGGTGCCTGTACATCCTCTGGTGCCCTTGCCCGTTTTCGAGAATCCTTTTACTCGGGTGGTAGTGGACATTGTAGGCCCATTGCCTAAGACTTCCCAAGGTAACATTTATTTATTAACTATCATGGACATGGCAACTTGCTACCCAGAGGCTATACCCTTAAGGACTACCTCTGCTCCAACTGTCATCAAGGAACTGCTCAAATTCTTCACCAGAATGGATTTCCCCCATGAGGTGCAAAGTGATCAAGGAACTAATTTTACCTTTAACATTTTTCAGCAGTCCCTGAAGGAGTTGGGTATCGAGCATGTTAAGTCTAGCACCCAGAGAGTCAAGGGGTTCTCGAACGATATCATCAGACATTAAAGGGAATGTTACGTAAGTATTGTACAGAGACCGGAGTTGAGTGGGATAAGGGGGTACCTTTTCTTTTATTTGCTACTCGTGAGGTTCCAACTGAATCCCTGGGTTTTTCCCCTAATGAGCTAGTTTTCGGTCACCAGGTAAGAGGTCCTTTGCAACTATTGCAGGATAGCCTAGTTGGCCAGGAGGGGAACCAAAACCTTCTCAAGTATGTTTCAGATTTCAAAACCCGGCTGAGATCCTCATGTGAGTTTGCAGCTCAAAACTTGACAGTGGCTAAAAGCTCCATGAAGACCTGGTATGACAGAAAAGCCCGTGAGAGGGAGTTTCAGCCCGGTGATGAGGTTTTGGTCCTGCTCCCCCTTTTTGGCCAACCTTTATCTGCCAAGTTTAGGGGCCCATATAAGATCATTCGGAGGGTGAGCATTACCGATTATCTAGTAACTACCCCAGACAGGAGAAAGCCCACGCAAGTATTCCATATAAATATGTTGAAACCCTATCATAGGTCCCCTGATTCCTCTCCTCCAGATTCTCCCACTGTGGCAGTGAATGTCAGGACCTGTGGACAGCCTGGTGCGGACGAAGTCTTCAGTTCTCTTACTGACCCGCAACAGACTGTTCCAGAGCCTGAAGGTATCCATGCAGACTTTGACTTGTCATGTAGCCTATCCAACTTTCAGTATAATTCAGTAGCTTGGGGGGAATTACCATCTAAACTATGTCATCTTCCCTCTGATCAAGCGAACCAACTAATCTCTGTTTTATCTCAGTCTCCCAGTGTGTTCCGTGATACTCCAGGGCTCACTTCTTTGGCCGTGCCCGACATCGACGTAGGGGATGCAACTCCCATTAAACTATCCCCCTACCGTGTCTCGCCACAACGCAGGAGAATACTGCAGGTCGAGCTTGACTTTATGTTATCTAACGAGCTGATCACAAGGGCCTTAAGCCAGTGGAGTCGTCCGGTCATACTTGTGCCAAAGCCAGACGGGAGCCATAGGTTATGTATGGACTATAGGCAAGTCAATGCTGTCACAAAGAACGATACCTACCCACTGCCACGGATCGACGACTGCATTGACCAGATTGGTACAGCCACCTATATCAGCAAGATTGACTTAATGAAGGGATATTGGCAAGTAGCTCTCACCCCTAGAGCGAGGGAAATATCATGCTTTGTAGTCAACAATCAAGCCTTCTGCTGTAACGTAATGCCCTACGGCTTGAAAAACGCTCCAGCTACATTCCAGCGCCTCATGAATTTGGTCACTGAAGGAGTACCTGGATGCGTTGTCTACATCGATGATATTCTTATCTTTTCACAGTCATGGGAGGAGCATCTTTACCAACTTAGATTGCTGTTCTTAAATCTTGCTGATGCCAATCTGGTGGTTAATCTTAAGAAATGCACCTTTGTAAAGAGTATGGTCCAGTATCTAGGATATACGGTAGGTCAGGGGCAGGTTGCACCTCCTCAAGCAAAGGTAGAGTTTATTCTAGAATTCCCAACTCCTAGCACTAAGAAACATATCCAAAGGTACCTAGGCATGATTGGTTATTATAGGCGTTTCATCTTAAATTTTTCAAAGTTGACAGCTCCCCTGACAGATCTTCTCCATAAGGATGTGAAGTTTGAGTGGTCCTCTGAATGTGAAGAGGCCTTTATTGCTACCAAATATATATTATCTAATTATCCTGTACTCCGAGCTCCTGATTTTAACAGATCTTTTTCCCTAGCAGTGGATGCGAGCAATACCGGGGTTGGTGCAGTGTTGCTCCAGGAAAACGACTGTGAGGTATTGCATCCTGTGTGCTATTTCAGTAAAAAAATTAAATTCTGTCCAACGTAACTATTCAGTCATTGAGAAGGAGCTGTTAGCATTAATTTTATCCCTTCAATACTTTGCTGTCTATGTGCTATCTGCCTCTGGTGCCATCATTGTGTATACTGACCATCACCCCTTAAAATTTGTGCATAAGTTCCAAAATAAAAACCAACGACTGACCAGGTGGAGTTTGTTGCTGCAGGAATACTCCCTGGATGTCAAACATATTAAGGGGGTCCAGAACGTGCTAGCCGATTGCCTATCACGTATCTGTTAAAGATTACATTTACCGGGTTGGCCTCATCCAGCAGTAAGATTATTTTAATGAGAGGATTTTGGCAATTAGCTCTCCCTTGTAGCGAGGTAAATATCATGTTTTAGTAGTGCGCTGTCAAGCCTTCAGCTGTGAGATGCCTTGCAGTTCGAATAACGCTCCAGCTACGTTCCGGCTATGTTCTGATGTGGTACCTGGAGACGTTGCCTACTTTGGGTGATATCCTTATTATATTCTCATTATAATCTTGCTGTTGCCAATCTGGTGGTGAATCTATTTATGTATTATGTTTAATATTATGTACTATATATACTCCTTAAAATCTTTTCTAGGGGGGAGGTCTGACATACGGAGCCCTGTATGTTAATTTAAGAGTTAGAATTAGAGTTGAAGGAGTGTCAAACTACCCAAGCGGCGAAGCAGACTAGCGAGCGAACTAGCGAGTGGGAAACCAGCTCGCCCGCATACCAGCAAACAAGCCTTCACACCTGCGTGCGTCATAGGGGACCCTGCAAACTACTTTGATAACCCGACGCTATGACGTATGATCGACGCCAGGAGACCCCATTGGTCCATGCACCTGCTATGCAACTCGAGGAGCTGTGATAGGGGCGCGCACCATCAGCCGCCTTCTGATTCGTTCCTACACCATCATTGTTTAGTATATAAGACCCGAGTAGTGGGCATTCAAATCAGTCTCATTTGGAGTTGGGGAAGGTGAACTTGCAGCTGGAGGAAGACGGGGTGAAGTATTATAATGGGTTTGTGACTGTCAGTCAGATTATATAAGTGTGTGTTAAGTGTGTTCGGTGTAAACACTTACGTTATGTTGGTTAGTGAGATATGTGATTGGGAATTAACGTTAACGCTACTATTATGTGCTTAACTATTTGATTGGGAATTAACGTTAACGCTACTATTATGTACCTAACTATTTTAGTTGACTGACTTGTGGACTAAAGCAACTCTTTAAGTAATTGGGTTATGATGAAAGTAATACTATTGTTTTATATTAATACTTACGAGTTCTTTCATTTTCTTTGAATTAAGCTTACATTGCTTAACGGTGCTTAGTACGGTGATGCTATTGTCTCATATTAGTAATATCGCCTTAGACTAACATGGCTGTGTTAATATTACTTCTAGTGATTTCCTAAGCTGAAGAAATTGTTTTTAGCTTCAAAATATTATTTTTGCTTTTCATATTATTTGAGTGAGACCTGAATCGAATCTATGAAGCGATCCTGTAACTTAATTTACTCATAATCAAACCTCAATGTTACGTGCTTAAGAAATACATTTAACTAATTATTAAATATATATATATCTAACTTTTTATGTGACTTTGATATTAATCCTGATGATAATAATAATATAATACTATTAACGTAAGACAAGAACCAAGAATAATTACATTAAATATAAATAAAAGGACACATAAGAAAACTATCTATTCATTTCAAAAAGGGTAAGAGACAGAAATATTCTTACTTTAATATTTATCTTTCAAGACTTTTTATAGAATTAATAGTCCTTCTTTAGATATAACTTATTCGGTTCATAACCATAGCCTACTAAGCTTCGGTTAAATAATAATTCTTTATAAATACGACACGACTTTAATTAGTTTCAGTATTTTTCATAATTAAAGAGTATCAGTCAATAAAGGATACCAAGTCCTAAGATCCAAAAGGAAAGGAAGCAACAACAGGAAATAATTTTATTAGATTTTACTTTTGTTTCGCCTTCAGCTGACTGATACCTTAATATATATCTCTGTGCTATCTAGATTCATCAAGTTAACAACTTGAGGACCAAGATACGTAACAATATATATACCGGTCTATATATCACAATATATAAATTATATATATGAAAGAAATAGTGACCATAATCTGTGACCTTTGCCATTCACCTTGACCTTTGAATAACTAAAACACGAAATTTGGACAATCGTTGCATTGACCAACCAAATTTGCCAGCAAAATTTGGTGACGATACGTAACCCGTTCAGTACAGTTCTGTAGGTTTCATTTCATACTGGATACTAAGACAATTTTATTTAGTTTATAAAGGGCCTCTATAAAACTAGCAGGTTTTCAACTATCTTAACCCTTTTTACTACCAAAGATCCTTCATAAGCTCGACAAAATCGTCTAATTAGGCTATAGCTAGAATACAATAAAAAAGACGTCACTGGTACACAGAGGGTTAAAGTCTAGGAAGAGTTTAAAGACAATTATCAACACTCTTCTGTTGTTCTTTGACCTTGACCTTTAACCTTAAGTATTATAATATATATATACAGTATACTGTATATATATATATTTATATATATATGATTGAAATATATGTTATTTAAGTAAAATGCAACTAACAGTCGTCAGCTTATTGAAAATTGGGTTATTTTTATGATGAAGGCTAACTTATGACCTTGGCCTGCGACCTTGACCTTTATGTAGGATTATATTTTGTTTGCTTTGATGTAACCCTAGAAAATCACATACGTGTGTCAAATTTCATTAAAGATCATCAGTTAGTTTCAGAGGTATTAAAGGAATAGTTCACCTTGACCTTTGACCTTCATCTTGACCTTCATGACATCTGAAAATTTAACATTTTAATTTTCGCACAACTGTCTCAACGAATTTTGTGAAGTTTACATGAATAGTAAAGAAATTAGCATATTGACCTTATATTTGATGTTGACCTGTGACCTTGACTTATCAAATGGAATATGTTTATACTTGTATGACCTTGGTCTAGGCATTCCGAATATGCATGATATGCCTAATGAGAATCTTACATTAAATAGGAAATACTAGTAAAAATATAATTTCGAACTTTAACCTTGACCTTTGACCTTGACCTTCGACCTTAGAATTTCTTATCCAGGATTTAGTTAGCTTAACAGCAATGTTCATATTAACTAGCATTATGAATATGGTGGAATTCGTATAAAAACATATTGATTACAAATAGTGATCATATACTGTGACCTTGACCTTTGACCTTTGACTTGAAATAAAATACAAATATTTGGATGGTCGTCGCATTGACCAACTGAATTTGCCTGTATAATTCTGTGACAATATATTAAATAGTCTAGGAGTAGTTTAGGGTAAATGACAAATACTCTTGTTTTGACCCTGACCTGTGACGTTAACTATTATAATATTTATGTAAAATTTGATATATATGATATTTAAGTAATAAGCCATAACACAGCAAGTTTTCCAAAATTTGGGTAATCTTTTTTAATAAATAATAAAAGTTGACCTTTGGCCTTGACCTGTGACCTTGACCTTAATGTAAGAGCACATGAAAATCAAATAAGCATGCCTAATTTCATTAAAAACCATCAGTTAGTTTCATATTTATTAACAGAATAGTTGACCTTGATCTTTGACCTTTATCTTGACCTTTATATGTCTCAACATTTATTATTTTCCTTTTCACTTAAAGTGCAACTATCTCACCAAATGTTGTGAAGTTTGCATGAAAAGTAAAGAAAATAGCATATTGACCTTTTATTTGACCTTGACCTGTGACCTTGACCTTTCATATGGAATTGAATAGTTTCTTGTATGACCTTGGCCTAGGTATTCCGAATATACATGGTAAGACTAGTGAGAATCTAACAGTTAGTATAAGAAATACTAGTAAAAAACCTATTTTGACCTTTGTCCTTGAACTTTAACCTTACGTTTTAAAATGTTTATTTAAGATCTGGGCAATACGATATCAAGGTTACAAGTAACTTGTATTGTGAAAATGAAGACATTTGAGTAAAAAGTAAAATAAATAGTAAAAGTTGACCTATGACCTTGACCTGTGACCTGGACCTTTATGTAGGATTTTTTTTTTTTTCATTGACATTGCCCTTGAAAATCAAATAAGCATGCCTAATTTCATTAAAACCCATCATGTTAGTTTCATATATATTAATAGAATAGTTGACCTTGACCTTTGACCTTTATGTCTCAACATTTATTATTTTCTTTTTCAATTAAAGTGCAACTATATTACCAAATGTTGTGGTTTGCATGAAAAGTAAAGAAAATAGCATATTGACCTTTTATTTTACCTTGACCTTTCATATGGAATTGAATGGTTTATCGTATGACCTTGGCATAGGTATTCCGAATAGTCATGGCAAGCCTAGTGAGAATCTAACAGTTAGTATAAGAAATACTAGTAAAAAAACGATTTTGACCTTTGACCTTGAACTTTGACTTTACCATATCAAATATTTATCTAAGATTTGGGCAATACGACATCAAGATTACCAGTAATTTGTATTGTGAAAATGAAGACATTTGAGTAAAAAGTAAAATAAATAGTAAAAGTTGACCTTTGACCTTGACCTGTGACTTGGACCTTTATGTAAGATTTTTTTTTTCATCAACATTGCCCTGGAAAATCAAATAAGCATGCCTAATTTAATTAAAACCCATCAGTTAGTTTCATATATATTAATAGAATAGTTGACCTTGACTCTTGACCTTTATGATATGTGTCTAAATGTATTATTTTCTTTTTTAATTTAAAGTGCAACTATCTCACCAAATGTGAAGTTTGCATGAAAAGTAAAGAAAATAGCATATTGACCTTTTATTTGACCTTGACCTGTGACCTTGACCTTTCATATGCAATTGTATAGTTTCCTGTATGACCTTGGCCTAGGTATTCCAAACATACATGGTAAGCCTAGTGAGAATCTAACAGTTAGTATAAAAAATACTAGTGAAAAACTCATTTTGACCTTTGACCTTGACCTTTGACCTTACCTTTTAGAATATTTACCTAAAATTTGGTCACTATGATATTAAGGTTACCAGTAACTTGTATAGTGAAAATTAAAACATTTGAGTAAATACTAAAAAATATGAAATACCGGTATTTACCTTATTTTTAACCTTGACCTTTGACCTTAACTTTTAAGTTAAACGGAAAAATTCGTTTTGATTGACCATCGCAGTGACCAAATGGATATACCTGTGAAATTTGGTGAAAATCCATCGAACGGTCTAGGAGGAGTTTCCGGACAGACAGACAGACGGACGACGACGACGACAGACAGGCTGGCTGGTGGTGCACAGTATACGGGCGGGATCTGTTTGCGCGATACCACTCTGCTTCGCAGAGTTGATAATATGTGTTCCTCAGAGCTCTCTCAGTGTGTACCACCTCCTCTACGTAGAGCACGTAGCACCCGACTTGCAACACAATCTCACCCGTACTCTGTGCAACTCTCCAACCCAAGAGTGAAACAATATTCCACATATTTCTTCAATTCAACAGCTAAGCTCTGGAACTCTCTCCTTGAATGCATCTTTCCCTCATCCTATGACATAAATTACTTCAAACTCCGTGTGTCGGGCATTTTGACTCTAATATTCCTTGATTTTGGCCATGTCACTCTTTCAACTCTGGGAGAGGCACTCGTCACAGGCAGCTTTGCCATTTGACTCCCTCATCCACATATAAAAAGTATATAGGCCTAGTATAATATAACTATTGTTGAAACTAATAGCAAATTCTTTACTGCTAGAAACCAAACGGTGTTGAAAAAGTTAAATGTATAAAGACTAGTGGCTGGGTAAGAACAAGAAGGATTCCAAACGTCCATTTTGACACACATGCCATTTTTCTTTTAAACGACCATCCTGAAGGCTCTCTCCCTTCCCCTAGAAAAATCCCCCCAAGATCACCAGAGAGAACCACATATCTTCGCCCCTCCTCTTGGATTCAATATATATAATACATATATAATTATGAAAAGAAACAAAACTCCCGTTTTCCATCTATTTCGTTGGTCATTCTACCAGCCTGGAATCCCTTCACGATCAATTGTAAAAAAACATAAATAAATAAATAAACATATCCCGGTATATAACTAAATAACTAAATGAAAAATACAAATAAAGGCGATATAATAAATTTGCGTTCAGGCCTAAAACATCTGCAGACTACAAATATCAGCGCTTGTAAAACAATGCATTAAATACATAAATAAATAAACAAACAAATACATAAAATATAATGAAAAACAAAAATTTGCTTCTTTACAAATTTGCGTTCAGTCCCCAAACTCTTCCATACGCTGGACAATGTTTTATTAATTTCTACCCTACGTAGTGTAATTACTGAGGAAATTCGCCTCTCTCTCTCTCTCTCTCTTTCTTGTGTGTGTGTGCATGTGTGTGTGTGTGTGAATTGTGAATGTGTGCGTGCATGTGTGTGAAGGTCGATCTTTGGGTCCCTGAGTTTATTTATTCGTATACCGTATACAGTATGAGTGAATATTCTACACTGCTATGAACATATATGTATACCGTACGTCATTTTTCCCACTTTCTCCGAAAACGAATTCATGCACCGACCTTCTCAGTTATCAAACCCACCTCCCACCCGACCAATAGTAATTATAGCTGCTCTCGTCACTCCATTAGGGACCTGAAGCTTTAAGGAAATAAACACTACGCTGCCCCCACGGCCCTCCCACAGTGACACTCTGTCTAAGCACTGCGGAGCGCGGCTGTACATTAGGGGAATTACGCACACCTTCTTACAGCGCAATGGATAAATGCACTGAATTTCGGTGTGAGCATCGTAGGTTCGAATCCCTGGACTGCCACATTCATTTTTTATTTCATTAATTGAGTGTAGGAGTAAAGTCGGTTGGTGGAGGGAACATAATAATTAATCGCCATGTAGAGTCAAGAGCTTAAATCGATACGCAACCATTTGAATCAGTAGGCCTATCGAATGAGAACAAGACAATACAATGCTTTAGTATAGACCAGATGCTCCAGAACTTGTCTGTAAATGTCCAAAGATTCAAATTTGTGTAACCTTATAATTATATACTCATGACTGTACAGCTACTGACAAATGTTCTTTATGAAAATATATCAATTTAGATTGATGTTTAGATCTAATCAGTTATATATCAATAAATACATATGTATTTATTAATATATACGTACAGTAGCTGATTTAATCTGTACATCAATATATATGGATATATTTGTATAAATTATATTGCAAGAGCTCACGAACATTTGTCGGTAACTGAGCAACACCTCTAGTGATAAACCTACTGTACTGTAGCTGTTAGACACGTTATTTGTGATTATTTCAGTTACTCCATTCATCAATCAAGGACATATGTTTTCATAATATGTGGTTATCATAAGATGATTGAATCCATAATAGAAAATATCTCTAGGAATCATTGGGGTTAACATTATTTTAGGTAACCCACTACATCACACTACTTCTTCATAAGCTTAATAAAATTACCAAACTAATAGCCAGAATTTAAGTAAGAAACGTGTCCTCGGATCTGAAAGGGGTTACCGGTAATTGATAAGTTTATGCCGCAATATATAACAAAACCAAACCACATGTAAGAATACCATATGGTTTACTATTCAGAAAAGTACCAAGTGAATTAAGGTTATAACATGAGCGTCGTGAGGGCGAATTATATAATAAATGTCCTAATGCTCCTTCCATATGACTGGGTCCGGGCAGGTAACAGGAAGCCAGGTGTTACACGCGGGGGTAAATATTTGTTAATATTTGGCCTCATCAACCCTCACTTGCTTCACCTACTTTTTCCTTGATTTTCATTTTATATTTTTTATTTTTAGTACAAAATTCTTATGCTTTCAATCCGACGATTATTGTGTTTTGCCTTATTCTAGACACAGCCCAATAAAACATATGCGGTAGCCTATATCCAATTATTTGATCACGTGATAGTTTTGGACTATAAGGAATTTCGAGATGCAGGCATCGATATTCTTGTTTAAGCTTGATGGAGGTCTACGGAGCAAACTAACCCCTTGAGGTTCATCGTATGAAATAATGTATTATGATGCTTATGGTACATGTAAGTGTGCCGTAAAGGTTGGAAAGTCTGGTTGTAACTATATTATGTCTGCAATATGACATTGTTATATAACTTGGTTTTATCTTTCCATATAATTTTATCATATTTGTTTTCCGTACGCTAAGAAACCTCCCCTATGATATTTCGTTTGCTCGTACGTGTATAGTGCGCAGTACTTATTTACATTTATGTTATTGTAAAGGGCAATATTTAAACATTTCTTAATTACCGGTACTAGCAAGTCCCATACAAAAATGATGTAAGTATGTAAGTGATAAGCGATATAGACAGATAGAAAGATATACCGGTATATTTTTTTTTTTTTTTTTTTTTTTTTTTCTATATTCCAACTTACTTCCTCTCGGGCATAGGCTGAGAGCCTTAACATTCACCGCTTTACAATGAACAGTGAAGCCCGTGAGGTCTTGTTCCAGTCTAGGGAGTGAGACATGTGAAGCACGTAGAGTACAACGAGCACCTGCCATCTTGCCTTCACATGAGGCACGGTGCTCACTCATGGCCCGAAACGACCCCATCTCTGAAGCCACCTCGTTCCCGTGCTTCACTGTCTCACCCACTACACTCGGACTCTCACACTTACACACACACAACGCCACCTGTTGAGCAGATAACTCACTATACAGTGTATATACAGTATTTTTTTTCTATGTGGATGAAGGAGACAAAAGGCAAAACTGCCTGTGACGAGTGCCTCCCCCAGAGCTGAAAGAATGACAGGGCCAAAATCAAGGGACGTTCGAGCCAAAATGCCTAGACACACGGAGTTTGAAACAATGTAAGTCATAACAAGAGGGAAAGACTGATTCTGGAAGAGAGTTTCAGAGCTCAGCTGTTGGGTTGGAGAGTTGCACAGAGTAGGGATGGGATTGTGTTAGTAGCTTAGTAGTGTAAATATTCAAACTGCCCTGTAAGGACCAATATATTTGTTGCAGTTTGTAAGTCCTGTGTATTCCTTTATTCCTCTTCCTCCTCGTCCTCCTCCTCCCAGATCTCTATCAGTCGGCCTCACTCGCCTTGCTTCATCTGTTCTGTGGTTGTTGGGCAAATTTCAGTTGTGTTGTAAGGTTTGGATGGCTTATGCGACGATGTTATTTTATTTGGTTTAAGGTTACCGGTATGTTTGGATATTGAAATGAGTTTAGACTAGGTAATCGGCTAATTAAGCTTCCGGTCGACTTGAGCGTTTGGCCAATTTAGGTTATCTTAGGATATGTTTTGCAGGGAAAGGGTAGATAAGGATATGAACTTTAAATGTTGTTCCTGTTTGGGCTCTGTTTCGAGTCGGCCACCCCTAGCTATGGGGTATATATCTGAGTAATACATACATACAGGTTAGATTATATTAAGTGACTTGAGACTAGGATATGAGTTGACTAAGAAACTTTTCCTATAAGTTAACTATTATATCGTTAGTGTACACAAAATCTTCTTTCCGTGTTCCCTCTTATATTTCCACTACACACTCCGTTCTTCATGGTTACTGCGCACTCATCTTTATATGATCCATCTTTTATTTGTACTGCACTTTCACCTCTTTATACTCTATCTGTTTATTTGTACTGCACTTTCACCTCTTTATACTCTATCTGTTTATTTGTACTGCACTTTCACCTCTTTATACTCTATCTGTTTATTTGTACTGCACTTTCACCTCTTTATACTCTATCTGTTATTTCAGGTGCAGTCTTATTTTACGTTCCACTGTTTGTCTTTACTTTATTACTTGTCTTCATGCTCTATCTGTACCTAGAGGATGTCAAACGAAAGACGAATCCTTTCTGTTTTATCATTATTGCATGGTATTTTGTATATTATTGTATATTGCATATTGTATAGGATAAACTTGTGGTTAACAGTCAAAATTATATCTTTGGAAGTGACAGAATTGCCAAAACAAAGCTATTTCATGTTAATTATCTATTACCGGTATTCCTTATCATATTCATTCACGTCTTTAAACAAAATTGCTCCGGTTTAACACCCTGCCTACACTGTCTGCTGCCTTAGTCCCAACTTGTTAATTTCCCCTTCCGCTACACTTCCTATCTATCTCTCTGTCCTATCTATCTTTATATCTCCTTATCCATGGATCCATTCCATAGAATGATTCCTCTTCCTTTCCCTTTTATCTCTGCCGTCTCTTTCTTACAGGACTCAACCTCTCCCCTCTGCTTCGTATTGATGAAGCTTCCTTATTTTTCATAGCTAGTCGTTATAATTTGTCATTATTAACACCTTCAGAACGATGACGTAATTTTCATCTTATGCTGGCTACCATTAGACGATTATGCTTTAGCTTATAATCTACCTCTAGCTGACTTAAAGGGGTAAATACGATCTCAACAAACCCTCTCACTAACATATAAGTCCGTCTTAAACTACCGTACGTAAATTTATCAAATGTAAGTCAAAATCAAAGTTAAAAAGACGTTATCGTGATTTATGGGTTAACACTTACTATTCCATGGAGGTGCTTCCCCCTAATGTTCCTCCTCATGTAATGAGGGTCTTTTCAGACCCGTTCCTCGTGCTTCCCAATAACGGCGGCACGACCAACAAAAAGAACAAGCCGCATTTGCCTGCCTCGTTCCTTGGAGATAATTGGATATCTTCCCCAGGAGTTACTTAAACTACCAATTTATATCTACTTAATTCGTTCAACGAGGCGAAGTGGCTCGCGGCGATAAGCTCTAAGTATATACGGACTTAAACGCTCTATACTATTATTTCTGTTTCCTGCCTGTCCTACTACCCAGTGTCTAGATTATCAGAGAAAACGCCATTGACAGTAACGTCACTGAGCGTCATCTTGAATCTCACACACACACACATATACTGTATTATATATATATATATATATATATATATATATATATATATATATATATATATATATATATATATATATATATATATATATATAGTATATTAAAGCAAGTATAAATAAGGATTGTATCTTGCATTATAAATATAGGTGTTAAGTTGTTAGGGGATTCTCATGAGCCGCAGAAGCTTGCGTATTTTCCCCCCTATGTGGATGAAGGAGACAGAAGGCAAAACTACCTGTGACGAGTGCTACCCCCAGAGTTGAGTGGCAGGGCCAAAATCAAGGAATGTACGAGCCAAAATAGGCCTACCTGGATAAATGGAGTTTGAAGCAATTTAAGTCATAGGATGAGGGGAAAATGGATTCATAGAGAGAGTTCCATAGCTCAGCTGTTGAATAGAAGAAATATTGGGAATATCGTTTCACTCTTGGGTGGAAGAGTTGCACAGAGTAGGAGTGGGAGTTTGTTGCAAGTCGGGTGCTACGTACTATACGTAGATGTTGTATAGGCTACACCGAGAGAGCTCTGAGGAACATTGATGGTTGTAATAGCGGTAGAATAGCGAGAGAAATGCAATATTTGAGCGAAAGGAGCGATATTGCACAGAATCAATGAGTGGACGTGTCTGGAAGTGCTGTGTGAGAGGAACCTCCCTACACATGCGAGCAATGCTAAATACATGAACGCACTGTGCCCCTGTACATAGGAAGAAGCTGTGCAGGGGTAAAGAACCCCCCGGAGGTTATGGATACAGCGCAAGGAGTCAAGATGGCGTTCAAATATCAAGTTGGCGTTACTCTATTCTATGAGGTAACCCTATGATGTCTGGCCCCGCCCTACTTGCCCTCCGTGTGCTCCCTGTGCTCCCTGGTCCTCGCTCCCTCTCCTCCCTGTTTCTCGCTCCCTCTCCTCCCTGGTTCTGGCTCCCCTCGTGCTCCCCAGCTCTGCCTAAAGCTGTGGTTCCCTCCATTGATCCTCGCCTCAACCACGTGCGCTGGTTGTGTTGCTGTGTATGCTGTTGCTGTGTGACTGGCTATGGCGGTGTGTGTCAGGATGTCTCTCTCCTTCTTTCCAATGTTTGTATGTGCCGGTATGTATGTATGCATGTGCTGGTTCTGTGTACTGTGTTGCTGTGTGACTGGCTGTGGCGATGTGTGTCAGGATGTGTCTCTCTCCTTCCTTCCTATGTATTTATGTATGCATATATGTTTGACACTTGTTACAGGTAGCTTTGCCTTTTGTCTCCTTCATGCACAAAGAAAAAATGTATGTATGTATGTCTCATTCCGTCCTATATATGTATGTGTGTGGCTAATGTTCATATTATGTTCTATGTCTGCATGTGGTGGGTGTGACGTATACAAGTGTATATATATATATATATATATTATAATGTGCGTGTAATACTTTGTGTGTGTACTGCATCTGTGTGTACTGCATGGGCTTGCTTAGTTAGTTATAATGTTTTCAGTGGCTATCATACCATCTGGATTATTAACCTCTTCTGTACTGTCGGTATCCTTTTATTTTGATTCTGGCTACTACTAATCGATGTTATTCAGTTTAGGAAGCATCTCTAGCAATTATATGACTTCAAAATATATCAATCAACCCTTCTAACTACCACAGATCCTTTGTAAGCTGCGTAAAATCGTCTAAATTTAGCTAGAATATAATATAAAAAAGTCGTTGGGGCGGAAAGGGTTAGGCCAGCACACTGTAAGTCAAGAATAGCGTCAGGAATGGAGCCCCTGTTCGAGAACTCCAGTCCCTTGCGTTCGTGTGAAAGTATAAGCCACTGTGTGCATGTATTCGTGTGTGGCCGTGGTTGTAATGGTCGTGTGTATATATGGGTGTATGTCCGTGTGTGTGTACCAGCATACAAGTGGAGGTACGGTACAGTTGGAGTCAATAGTTCGAGAGCACCTTCGTCACTGTAAGTAATATCTTCCTCTACAGTTCCTAAGAAAGGACAATACAAAACACCTGATCAATCGTTAACCCTTTCAAGAACTATTAAGCATTTATGTTCTGTATTCCGGCTACTACTAGACGATTTAATTCAGATTAGGAAGGGTATATGGTAGTCAGAGAGTTAATTGAGTGTCTTCACTCTTATAATTGCCATAGATCCTTCTTAAACTGTATAAAATCGTCTAATGATAGTCTGAGTAAACTGTCAAAGTGCGCCACAATCTTCAAAGGGTTAATAGTCGAATATAGTTCCGATTTGGTATGAATTAAGTAGTAATATACCTGAGGAGCAACTCGGCACCAATGTTATAGAGCTATTTAATCCCTGACTTTTGAACCCTAGCTGTCAGGTGCGTGAGGGGTAAAATGCTCGAACTCATTTAACCCCTTCTGTACCAGAGAAGTCTTGTTTATTTTTATTATAACACTCATTTAGATGATTGTATGCAGCTTGGGAAAGCTATACAGTAGCTAGAAGGATTAATATAGCTTGTAGCCTCTTAATTGGCAAATGTCCTTCCTAAGCTTAATACCATCGTATAAGTGTCCAGAATAAAGTGAAAAGGACGTCACCGGTACTGAATGGGTTAAATGACCGTACCCTGTTCCTGCTGGTGCATATTGGTCCAGCATTGATCACGGGTTTGGGAAATATCGCGGCAAAAACTGCTTCCGGTACCCCGCTTGGCATTAAGTAGGCCCAGCGCTTGTTATGTACAATCATTTGCAATATAAAACTTTTCATTTGTTTTTGTTTTCCATGTTTGTGTTTCGCCACTCTTCCTCCTCCTCTTCCTTATTAAGTTAGCGAACTCTCTCACAAAGGAAATTCAATTACTGTGAAATTCTTTACATTATCACAGCCCTTCTCATTCACCTCAATATGCCGTGAGCTCTCCTCTCGCTCTCTCTCACACACACACACACACACACACACACACACACACACACACACACACACACACACACACACACACACACACACACACACACACACACACACACACACACACAACCGCTTTAAGACAATGACGGCAGAGTGACAGTTCTAGAGTCTCCTGCCAATTACGTGTAAAATGTGAGTCAGTGAAGAAGCTTTCCCTCCCCGGCCTTGTCTCCCCTGCAGCCCCACCAACCCTAAAGACACGACCTCATCACTTTACGAGCAACAATGCGTCTCTTCTCCTTCCCTCACATACATACGTGTATGTGTGTGTGTGTGTGTGTGTTGTGTTGGTGTGTGTGTGTGTGTGTGTAATGGAAAGGGTTAATGGTAGGGTCGTCAGAGAAGGGGTAGGTGAAGTGGTAATGGAAAGGGTTAATGGTAGGGTAGTCAGTGAAAGGGTGGGTGAAGTGGTAATGGAAAGGGTTAATGGTAGGGTAGTCAGTGAAGGGGTAGGTGATGTGGTAATGGAAAGGGTTAATGGTAGGGTAGTCAGTGAAGGG
>JBAKBP010034828.1:0-20250 GCA_037953745.1 Lithodes maja | reverse complement strand
ACACACTCCTCTTTCCCCTTTGCCCTTATATAGGGGGACTATTATGCCAGTCTTCCAGTCATCGGGTGCACTCCCCTTCTCCCATGCTAGTTTGCACATTTTCCATACCCATTCTATCACTATCTCACCACCATACCTCAACATTTCCCCACACACTCCATCTGTTCCTGGTGCTTTCCCCAACTTCACTCTTTTCATGGCTTCCCACACTTCTGACCTCCTGATCCCCACCTCCTCCTCCACTACTTCTCTTCTTCTCCCTCCCACACCATATCCAGCTATGTTTGCTGGCTCTTCATTCCTTACATTTAGCAACTCACTGAAGTACTCCCTCCATCTTTCGACTCTCTCTTGCTTCTCGGCTAGCATTCTCCCATTCTTATCTTTCACACCCTTACTGTTTCCCTTGCTACCTTCCCTAACTTTCTTGACTTCTTTCCAGAACAGTTTCTTACTCTCCCTCCATTTTACACTCAGATTCCTTCCAAATTCCTCATCTACTCTTCTCTTACTTTCCTTCACTACTCTCTTCACCACCCTCTTACTCTCCACGTACCTCGCTCATTTCTGTCTCTCGGAATCTTCATTCCCTCTACTACCCAACCACTCTCTATATGCTTTCTTCTTTTCTTCCACAGCTATTCTTACCTCTTCTGTCCACCATGCTGTACCTTTCACTCCCCTCCCTCTTCTCCTCACTCCACACACCTCCTCACATGCTGCACAGATTTCATCCTTAAACACCTTGCTCATCTCCTCCACTTCCTCCATAACTTCCAGGTCGAACTCACCTAGTCGTCTTTCCACTGCTCTCCTGTACTCCTCCCTGACTTCCTCCTCCTGCAACCTCTCCACCCTCCTCACCATTCCACCCTCCTCTCACCTCCCTCCAGCTCTCCTCACCCACTTCTTTTGTATCCTAACCTTAGCTACCACTACATAATGATCAGACAGACCCCCTCCAATACCCCTATACACCCTAGCATCCATCACAGATTTCTTCATTCGTTCATCCACACATACATAATCAATCGATGACTTTCGTTCCACCACTGTCTTATCCTTCATCGTCAACATCCGTTTCCACGTGTACCTGTGGATCATTCTGTGTCGGAAGAAGGTGTTGGCTATCCACAGCCTCCTCCCCACACATACGTCCACAAGTGCACTACCATTCCCATTCACCTCTGATGGTACCCCCCACCCTCCCACCACTTTCGAAGTTATTCGAAACCACTTACCTAAAAGCAGTGCAAGACTGCATACCATCGAAAATACGGCGTCCAGGCCATAATAATAAGCCCAAATGGTGGAATAAAGATATTTCAAACTGCCTGCTTGCTAAAAAATTTGCTAATGATAGATTAAAATCCTCACAAAATGACGAAGAACGGGTGAAATTTGTAGAGCTACGACGCAAAGCCAAAAAGTTAATTAAGCAAAGTAAAAAGACCTTAGAGTTACATATTGCGAATCAAAGTAAAACAAACCCGAAAGAATTCTATAGTTATATCAGAAAGAAAAAAGTAGTTACTTCAACTGTTGGACCGTTAGTCGATGAAAAAGGAGAATACACCAAAGACGAAGTACAAATGAGTAATGCCCTCAATACCTTCTTTGCATCAGTTTTTACAACCGAAGACCTCAGTGATATCCCTACACCATCGCCGATTCAGATTGATAATTCAGATGTTCTAAGCAATATCACCGTTACAGAGAGAGAAGTATTGAATTGTTTAGATAAACTCAAAGTAAATAAAACGCCAGGACCTGATACAATCTCGCCTAGAGTTCTAAAGGAAGCTAAGAATGAGCTCTCCAAACCACTGACATTACTATTCAATAAATCCTTGCAGTCTGGAACTATGCCTGATCAGTGGAAGCTAGCCAACGTAACACCGATATTCAAAAAAGGCAGCAAATCCCTACCCAGTAACTATCGTCCAATTAGCTTAACCTCAGTTGTATGTAAAATGCTAGAAACGGTCATACGAGACAGACTCGTAAATCACTTAGAGGAAAATAACATACTTAAAGATACTCAACACGGCTTTCGTAAAAAACGTTCCTGTTTAACAAACCTCTTAGACTTCTTCCACGATATCCTCAACCTCTACGATGAGAGTAAAGCTGTAGATATTATATACCTTGATTTTCAAAAGGCCTTTGACAAAGTTCCCCACAAACGTTTACTGCTAAAACTAAAAGCGCATGGAATACAAGACGGTGTGTTGAAATGGATAGAAAATTGGCTCAACAACAGAAAGCAAAGAGTAGTCATAAACGGTAAGGCATCTAAATGGACCAATGTAAGTAGCGGGGTACCCCAGGGATCGGTACTAGGACCAATTCTCTTTCTAATTTACATCAACGACATAGATGAGGGTCTCACCTGCACAATCTCAAAATTTGCTGACGATACAAAAATTGCAAATAGCGTACTCTCAAAAGAACAAGTTGACGATATGCAACACAATCTAGATAAATTGTCATGTTGGGCCCAAATTTGGCAAATGAGTTTCAATGCGGATAAATGTAAAGTACTACATGTCGGATACCTAAATGAGAAAGCAAACTATTCGATGAATGGCACTCAGCTTAAGAATGTAAACAGAGAAACTGATCTGGGAGTAACAATATCGAGTAACCTAAAACCGAGTCAACAATGTTCAGAAGTTGTTAAGAAGGCAAACAAAATAATTGGCTTTATAGGCAGGTCATTTGAGCATAAATCCAAAGAAGTTATCCTAACCCTTTACAATTCCTTAGTCCGCCCTCTTCTTGAATACTGCGTTCAATCCTGGTGCCCTTATTACCAAAAAGATATAAACAAGCTAGAACGAGTTCAACGTAGAGTTACCAAAATGATACCTAGCCTAAAGAACAAACCATACGAAGAGCGTCTTAGAGAATTAAATCTATTTCCTTTAACCCAGCGCAGATTAAGAGGCGACTTAATTCAAGTGTTCAAAATCATCAAAGGCATCGACAATATGAACTGTAGTAAGTACTTCACTATCGACCAATCTAATTACACACGGGGAAACGGTTGCAAAATTATTGGTAAATCTTTTAACTCGCACGAATCTAAGAATTTCTTCTTCAATCGAGTTGTCAACTTGTGGAATGGGCTTCCCCGAAACGTTATAGACTGCAGCACCGTTGATTCATTTAAATTCCGCCTAGACAAATATCTCGCATCAAACCCGCGACTGACTGCGTTTGTAAATGAATAACTTTATCCTCCCCTCAGTTACTAACCCATATGTCCCCTACTAACTTCCTAGTCCTGCCACGTTAGTGGCAGGGCAGTAGTTCCCTTTCCAATGTTCCCTTACCCACTCTAAACCACTGTTTGGACACTTGATCCTCAGTGTTTTGGAGGACAAGCAGCCTAGAAGGGTCACTAGATCTGTTGTTGCTTGATTTCCTTTGTACTCCTTTGTACTCCTTTGTACACTCCCTCAACTTTCCTATCACCCACCTTACCATTCATATCCCCAATCAGAAATATTCTTTCGTTCTTGTCAAACTTCTCCAGGCACGCCTCCACATTCATCCAGAACTCCTCTTTCTTTCTTTCAAGTATATCCTCTGTCGGGGCATACACACATACAATCACCCACGTTTGTATTCCTACTTTCATTCTCACCCACACAATCCTTGAACCCACTGACCCATACTCTCTTACACATTCCTTCCATTTGCTACTTACAAACAAACATGCACCTTCTCTCGCTGTTCCTTCACTCACTCCAGCACACACACCCATTCCACACTCCCACTCTCTCACATCTGAACCTTTCCATTTGGTCTCTTGTCATTCCACATTCAGTACATCCAGCCTGGCATTTACTAACACTTCCAGAACCTCTCTCTCTTTTGTGCCATCATTCATGCCACTAACATTCCACGTAGCCATTCTCAGAATGTCCGAAGGCATGTCCTTAGTCGTCAACGTTGGTTCCGTCCGCATCCGAGGCTGTTCGTTCGTTTTTCTTTGCTTAGATATTTTTTCCGGGTGGGGGTCGCAAGCCCACCGACCCAACCTCTTTAGTCGCCTCTTACGACACGCAGAAGGCACGTGGGGCATATTCTATTCCCTAACCCCCAGGGGGGGTTTATTTATTTATTTATTTATTTATGTATTTATTATTTTATTTATTTATTTATATATTTATTAATTATTTCATTTTATTTGTTATTTGCATTTTTTATTTTAATTACCACAAGTTAATGATTTCCTCGTTTCCGTCCCAGGCTACCGATCATCCAGGGTAGCAGTACCTCCTTCCTGGCCCCCACCATAGTACTGCTAACCACTGTGCTACCCCGGTGTGAGGACCTTCAGCGGGACAACCTGACGGAGGCGCAGAAGGTGGAGGTGTGGCAGGGAGGGATGAGGGAGGTGCAGGGAGCCATAGCGGTGTCTGCGGTATTCCAGATTATCATTGGCTTCACAGGTGAAATTTCGTAGAGAGTACATTCTAAGACATAGTTCTTTTGCCTTTATATTGTGTCGTCCCTGTTTTGGTTTGTTTAATTTGCAAGTTTTACAATATAATTAGACCCCGCTCCAGCAAGCTTGACAGCTGAGCGGCACCAGGTCAATGCCCACCTTTATGGATTTGTCCCAGGAAGTGCTCTAAGAGAAGGGACTCATCTGTCAAGTTCGTTTTCATGTCAGGACGTGGCACGATCGTCATTTACTTAAAAAATAGGGATCTGTATCTTGTGTTTGTAGACTTGGAGAAGGTGTTTTATTGGGTGCCCAGAGAAGTTGTGCAGTGGGCTATGAGAAAACTTGGCATAGAGGAGTGGATGGTGCGTGAGATAATGAAGATGTACGAGGACTCATGAACGGCAGTGAAGGTGAAAGGTGAATTGAGTGAGGAATTTACAGTTTGCGTTGGAGTTCACCAGGGCTCTGTGTTAAGCCCTCTCCTCCTTATGGTTCTGGAGGCACTATCTGGTGATTTCAGAGCTGGGCTCCCCTGGTAACTGCTATACGCAGATGGCCTAGTACTTATCGCAGATAGTGCGCAGGATGCCGAGGCCAACTTCAGAAGATGGAGAGAGGGCATGGCAACTTGGCAAGTAAAGGATTAAGAGTTAATATAAATAAAATCAAGGTTTTACACAGTAGATTAGATCTAGGAAAGGTAAAAAAAAGTGGTGCATTCCCATGTGCAGTACGCAGAAAAGGGGTGGGCACAAACTCCATATAGTGTAGCATCTGCCACAGCTGGGTACATCACAGAAAGAAGTGCTGCAATAGAATAAAGGGACCTCTACCAAGGAAGAAGTCCGAAATTGAGACATTTGTATGCAAAGGTGAGCTTGTATTCAATGACCGGCTCGAGAGTGTTAATTTGGCAATGAGGCCCTTGGGAGATACCATCTTTGCCGGTGGTGGGGCTGATGCCGCCACTATCGCCAGAATATGATGTGGCTGGGGAAAGTTTAAAAGAACTTTTGCCACTACTCACCCTGAGAAGACTCCTCTCCCCTTGAAGGGAAAGGAGTACACTTCATGCGTTAGAAGCGCAATGACATATGCTTCAGAAACGTGACTTTTCAAAGCGGATGATATCAACAGAATGGAACGCAATGAGATGAGAATGGTGAGATGAATGTGTGGGGCCAAACTGCAAGATAGGATATCAAGTGAAGAGCTAAGGAGAAGGTTAGGTATCAAGAGTATCAGTGATGAGATGCGCACTAGCATTCTTGGATGGTTTGGACATGTGGAGAGGATGGATGAACTAAGCTGGGTGAAATGATGCAAGTCCGTGAATGTGGAGGGAGCTGCACCAAGGGGCAGACCAAGAAAAACATACGATCGGACCTTGGGGTCTAATCTTAAATCAAAGAATCTGACAAGTGAGTCAGCTCTTAACAGGGTTGCCTGGAACGCTGACATTAGGACGTGAGACCGGAACCGCACTTCGAGTGGAGCACTTGGTCTTTAAATTTATGGATGTATGTATGTATGTATGTATATATGTATAAGTCAAGTTCGTTGGTGCCAGGCATAGTGCCCCCAGAACATTCCAAAGTTATCTCGAACTGAATCGAATCTTCTAATTAATTCTTTACTTTTTATATGTATTTCGAGGGTGCATTTAATTCGTTCGAAAATCCCTATTTCAATATAAGATTTTTTTTTTAGATATGGTAGGTGTGTTGTTGTGGTGAGCGTCTTATACTAACTACCCAACATAGCCAACTCTGTAACTTAACTTTGTATGCTAATCAAAGTAGTATCAAACACATAATGGAAGACTACATAGCACACAACCACTTACACCAACAACACAACACACATTCCTTGAAAACTTTGTGGGAAAACCCGGTCTCAATCGTGGCCTTACTTAGGAGCTCAGGGCTGTTCGGCCAGGCAGCCTAGGGAACGTTACTACTACTACTACTACTACTACTACTACTACTACTACTACTACTACTACTACTACTACCACTCCTATTACTACTACTACTACTAATAACATCCTTGCAGGTGTGGTAGGTATGGTGTTGTCGTGGGTGTCTCCTCTGGCCATCGTACCGGTCATCACACTGGTCGGTCTGTTCCTCTTCAGCGTGGCGGCAGATAAGGCCGCACAGCACTGGGGCATCTCTATACTGTAAGTTAAAATAGTGGTACAATTTTCAAGTTGGTATTTGGGCCTCAACAATATTTAACATTACTATGGTCTTCCCCTCAATTTAGTTATTGTATGCATAACATTTGAAAAAATCGTTTGGACAAAATACTGTAGTACAGTAATCCCTCGCTATTTCGGACTAATTGGGGGAACACCCTGTCCGAAATGTCCGAAAATCCGAGATGTCCGAGGTCCGGCTGTGTCCGATCTAAAAGAGGACAAAAAACCGACCTGAAAGAAAAGCCAAGAAGGTTTGTGGAAAGTACTTAGAATATACAGAGTAGAGGGCAAGTTGCTGAAAGCAGTAAAGAGCATGTATGAGAGTGCAAAGGCGGCAGTACGTGTGGAGAGTGAGCAGAGCGAGTTCTTTGACCTGAATGTTGGTTTGAAACAGGGGTGTGTGATGTCCCCGTGGTTGTTTACAGTATATATGGATGGAGTCATGAAAAGAAATACTATCAAGAGCAGTGGATGTTGGTGTATCGCTGAAAAGGGAGGGAATTGAGTGGAAGCTACCTATACTGCTGTTTGCGAATGATACAGTTCTGATGAGTGATAATGAATGGGAGTTGCAGGGTCTGGTAAATGAGTTTGGAACAGTGTGCGAAAAACGGAATTTGAAGGTAAATACGGGGAAGACCAAGGTTATGGTCTTCGAAAGGGGTGAAGTCACAGAGTGTGAGGTGAAGCTGAACGGTCAGGCTATGGAGATCGTCAACTCTTTTAAGTATCTGGGCAGTGTGTTGAGTAAAGATGGGACTATGGACGAAGAGGTGCGGGAGAGGGTACAACAGGGGAAGAGGGTTGTAGGAACGCTAAAAGCAGTAACAAGAAATAGGGTGGTCAGTATGGAAGTGAAGAAGTCCTTGCGTGACAGTGTGGTAATCCCGACACTGACTTACGGAAGCGAAGCATGGACGTTGGTTGAGAGAATCAGACCAAGAGTGAGAGCAGTGGAAATTAATTACTTAAGGAGTGCGTGCGGAGTTACATGGAGGGATAGACAGACTAATGAGGAAGTAAGAAGGAGGTGTGGTGTGGAGGTAGATGTGCTGGAAAGTGTGAAAAGGAACAACTTGAGATGGTTCGGCCATATGGAACGTATGGAAAGCGAGAGAATGACTAAGAGGGTGTACGAGAGCGAGGTGGAGGGACAGAGAGGGAGAGGTAGACCGAATATGAGGTGGAAGGATGGAGTGAGGAAGTACATGAACGAAGGCGGTGCTGGTTGGGGGGAGGGGCGTTGACTGACTGGGGACAAAGGTGCATGGGGGCGGTTCGTTCGTGGCCACCCCTTCGGGGATCACGGCGTCAGGCAATAGATAGATAGATAGAAAGAAAAGAATCCGACGAAAATCGAATAATTAATAGTGAAACGAGAACAAACTTCACCGAGCGAACTTCATCTATCTATCTATCTATTGCCTGATGCCGCGATCCCCGAAGGGGTGGCCACGAACGAACCGCCCCCATGCACCTCTGTCCCCAGTCAGTCGATGCCCCTCCCCCCAACCAGCACCGCCTTCGTTCATGTACTTCCTCACTCCATCCTTCCACCTCTCATTCGGTCTACCTTCATGCATGTGAATAAATGCGACCTCAGAAGAAGGGAAACGTGAACGAACTTCATGCACCCATGACAACGAATAGGCCTAGGCTAGGCTAGGCTACTTTTGGCTAGGCTACCCTATTCGTACTTTAGGTTAATATACTGTACAGTAATAGCACATATAGTACTGAATATGAAACAATAAGTTCAGTTGATGGTCGAAAAATAAGAATCAACACTCACCGCTTCATTGCAGGTCCACCCCTTCACCTCACTTCACCTCTCTCCACTTCTCCACCTCACTCTCCTTGACCACCTCACTTCCCTTCTCCATTTCAAGTGATATCGAGGTCATCTTTCGCTTTGGGAGGCATGATAACACGGGAATATATGCGGAGGTAACAATCACACAAGATGGCTACCCACTTAAAACATACTGACGCCCGTGACGTCACTTCTCGTTCAGGCGGGTGACTCAGAGCCCAGCCTGTATATCGGCGCTCCGACGGATCCCCGTTTTGACAGACATTCACCGGGGATGGGGGCGCGTCATCCGACAACGTCGGAGACTGTCGGAACGATGACGGAAATGTCCTAAATACGGAAGTACGTGTCCGGGAGGTGACGGCGATCCGGCTAGTACGGGTTTCCGACAATTAGAGGTCCGAAATAGCGAGGGGTTACTGTAGGTGTTAGAAATTCCTCCAATTACAAATTAATATACAGTAGAACCTCGCCCAACCGGACTGTACGGGGGAAAATCCTGTCCGGAAGTGCCAAAAGTCTGGATCTGCCATAGTCCGAATAAGTATTCAGCAAAGCAGACAAGTCCGGATGTCAGAGATAATAATGTCCGGTTCCCACAATGCTGCATGGTCCGAATTCAATGCATTTTTGTTTCAGCCAACCAGTCTAATTCTAATTGCTTGGGATTATGTCCGAAATTAAGTTGTGTTGTATGAACTCCATGCCTTTTTTTCCCTAGCCAACCGGACCAGTCCGAGTGGCTGAATAAATGTCCGAAACAGAATGCTCGTCCGTAAGTCTTGGGTTTCCGGATGGGCAGGGTTTTACTACATGTAAATTCATTTTTGTATGCATTCCTTTATTAGAAGGGAATTGAGTACTTCTTTATTTAGTTTATCAATGTTATCTCATTGGTTTCAGAACGATGGCTCTGATATTTTTGTTTTCCCAAATCCTGAAAGACGTCCCCCTTCCCTGCCCCGCCTACAACAAACGCTCTGGAAGTTCAGTATTGCGGGTTCCCTTCTTCCAGCTGTTCCCTGTAAGTGTGTGTGTGTGTGTCTCTGACTCTAATAATAATAATAATAATAAACGGTTTATTAAAGAATGGCAGCCTCATGAGCTGAAAATACACATTTTACAATTAGTGGATGAACATGAGATGTACAGATATGAAAATGGTAAGCTCAGTTTACAAGGGGTGAGTATAATATACTTTACATTAAAACAAGAAATTAATACAATAATTATGCTAGTGTAAAATACAAATTATCATAAATTAACCATGAGAGTAAGTGATTTACAGTGCATATACAGTACACATTTATTTTACTCGTATATATGCAGAACATACATATATACGCATACGTACACACATACATACGCATATATATACAGTACATACATTGGGAGGTTTGACGTACCTCCCAACCTACCAAATAGGAAAACCTACTATTTGGTAGTAGTCTTGGAAAATCCAACATCAAGGCTATTAACCTAATTGCAATGACGACTTGTCTATTTTGACTGCTATGTCGTCATTCCAACCACGGTTAAAAAAGAAAACGTCTAGAGTCTACTCCTTATCTTGCTCTAGGAGACGTTGTACATTAACCAAAACTACCACCGAAGGTGAAAAAAGCATAGAAGAGAAGAAAAAGGGGTTTACCTTAGTTACCGCTTAAGGCCCATCCCGTGTTCCGTCATGTGCAGATCCCTGTCGAACGTGCGCATGAGCGACCCTCTCTTGTCATCACATCTCACGTCAGCAGAAGAACGCGGATGGGCAGGGGTCCGGCGTGAGGGAGGGTATTATGTACGTTGGATTTTCCAAGACTACTACCAAATAGTAGGTTTTCCTATTTGGTAGGTTGGGAGGTACGTCAAACCTCCCAATTTGTTAGTAGTCTTGGCAAATCCAACGTCAAGGCTGCATAACAAATTAAAATGTAAAACTTGCAAACTAAACAAACCAAAATTGGGACAAGGACAATATAAAGTCAAATTAAATTATCAAAATCGCTATGTGGAAACAACGCTTACTAAAATGAAAATTATTAAATAAAAGAACACAATCCACCACATAGGGTGTACATTACTACATGAGCAAGTTAATCTGTTTCCCAAGCAAACTAATCGCACATATAACAACGCACTATCGTCACGTTAAAGGAAGTAGTCAAGTTTGGGTAGTCCGGGACGTTCTGGCAAATTTGACTAAACTCTGCATGAATAAAGAAACTAAATGTTAAATGTCAAAATATTATTTAAAATCAAATTTGCAACATGACAAGACATTAACAATAGTACAAAATACAAATATTGATAAGATATCTATACTATTACAAAATAATATATAAAATACAGTACAGCACTCACTAACGATAGTGCTATCGGGTAGGTACCCGGAGGAGGACATCCAAGCCCAACATACCAAAAAAAAACAATGCATAAAACAAAATTATGAATGACAAAGACACAATTTAAACAAGAGAGTTTAATAAAAGAGTGAAAAACTGAGGAGTAGCTAAAAAGAACAGTTTTAACACATGCCCGTCATTCATAGTAATGCAAAAGCATAGACTTGTCTTAAACCAAAAAGGTACTGTACCCAAAATTCCTTTTCTTCCAAAACCAACAAAAACAGTGAACACAATAACAAAACACAATTTTCAATGTGGCAAAAACACTTATGTACTGTAACAATACATAATCCCAAACTTGCAATCAAGTGTTGCAAACCCGTACCACCCCCCCACCCTTTGTCAAATAAAACAAAGTAAAAGAACGAGGGACAAGGGGGGAAGACCAGGTATCTTCGCCAGAGCACTAGGAAACACAACCCCCGAGAGCTATCACCGGCCGAGGGGGTCGAACACCGGACATGGAGAAGTAGGAGGAGATGAAGGAATTGATAGAAGACCACAAAACCGCTGAGGCGATGTCAGGTAAGGATCGACGTTGCAGGAACCGGAAGGAGGCAGCAAAGGATCGCACATCGCGCGCAGAACCCCTACAAACAGGGTAACTGGCACGAATGGTCCGACAAATGTGGCGTCCCATCCGCACCTGCGAGAGCCTCCCACCTGTCCGAGGAGACACCCACACAGCAGTACCCGAAGGCGGCGCCACAGACGCAACAGAGGAGTGCAAGGCTGACACCGGGCACAACACATGGCGAGTATGCCCACGCCGTAAAGCCTGGACGGTGAAAGGCTGGAAAATGCGGGTCTCCCTCTCATTCGTGGCAACAAAATGAGGGGAGGAGGCGAACGTGACGCCATGCAAGGACGGGGAGAAACGCACGCAGCCCTGGGGCCGTGACAATGCCGCTAGTGCAGACACCCGATCCCCAGCGGTCAGAGCGACAAGGAAGAGCGTACGCCCGAGCAACGGAACTGGTGTAGCGGCCCGTGTATACGTGGGTGAAGCCAGAAGGTCCAGAGCCCGCCCCAGATCCCACTGTGGAGGGACCTGGCGCGGAGGCGGTCGGTCCCGGAAGGCAGCCGTCATGAAGGAATCCAGCTCCTGCGGCGGAACGACCAGCCCAGCGACGGACTCAAAGACCCCCCGGACGGCAGACAAGTGGGTACGCATAGCGTCGACGTGAAAGTGACGTGTACAGAAGAGGTGAAACAAGGAGTGTAGGACGAGGGAAGGAGAGCCAACTGTCTGGCGAGTGTCCTGTATCCACCTAGTAAAAGACCTCCAGTGGGACCCGTAAGTCCCCCAAGGAGAAGGCGGCCAGGAACGCTTCAGGAAGTCAGTCAGGTCCCGGCCGTGGACTGGGAGCCACCGTGCCTCATGAACATTCACGATGCGAAGGCCAACGAGGTCCGCAGGTGCCCAACCTAGCTCAAGTGGAAGTCGGAGACAGGTAGAGGGACCGGACTCGGGCACCACCGCGTCAACCGGGCGTACCAAGCCCGTGCCGGCCACAGAGGCGCGAGTAGCCAGACGCTTCCGCGGTACAGCCGCAGCCTCGCGAGGACTTTGCACATCAACAGTGCGTCTGGTGGCGGAAATATGTATATCGACCGCCACCTGTTCCAGTCTACCATGAAAGCGTCCGGACCCCCCTCCGGAGTGCGAGGCCGGAGGGATAGGTACTGAGGCAACTGGCGCGGCACCTCCGATGCGAACAAGTCGACCTCCGGAACACCCCAGGAAACCGCGAGGTCGTCGAACACAGTCCGTTGCATTGCCCATTCTACAAGAACGCCCTGTCCTCTCGACAGGGCGTCCGCCCACAGGGTGGCAGTCCAGGGCAGGGAGGAGGCACGCAAGGAGAAGGCGTGTCAATCCGCGAGGAAGAACAACTCCACCGAGATCCCCAATAGAGTCAATGACCTGGAGGACCCCCGCTTTAGGAAACAGTGGACAGCTGTCTGAGTGTCCATCCCGAAGGCCACCGACTTTCCCCGAAGGGCCAGCGCGTGGTCCCTCAGGAAGAACAAAGGAACCAACAGTTCGAGGGCATAGACGGGTAAGGGGAGGGAGACCCATTCATCTGCCGGGAAGTGGACGTCCCAGGTTTGATTGGGAACCCCACCCTACCTCGCTCGACGCATCTGTGTCTACCCAGAGCGTTGGCGGGGGGGGCGGTCCAGGGCACAGCCGCAGAGAGCGTGCCCCGAGCAACCCAGTGACCGAAGCGTCTGCGAACGGTACGCGGGAGCGGCAGGAGCCGATCCATAGGGGTCAACGGAAACACCTCGGTGCCCATGAGGAGGAGGCGGCGTAGCCTGAGGCTCCCTAAGGGAATGGGCAGAGCGGCCCAATGCAGCGAACCCACTAACGAGTCCCAGAGCCACCCCGGGAGGGAGACCGAGTGCAACACGGCGAAGACCTTCCGCCGAAGGTGTACCGCGTCCGGCAGACCCTGGGTCACCGTAGCGCCGGACAAAACCTATGCGAGACCGACCCATGGCACGACACGCGACGGGGTCAAGCGTGACTTGGGAACATCGATGGGGAACCCTAACTGTGCGATGTGGCGAACGACTGTGAGGGCGTCGCGTACGCACAGTCCGAGGGCTTCGGAAACTATCAACCAATCGGCTAAGGAAAACAGGAGCTGGAGCTCCTGAGGAGAGGACCCAGAGCCTGTCCCACCAGTGCGGAGAAGACCCGCGGCGCGATGTGGAGACCGAAGGGAAGGCCGGCGAACAGGAACACACGAACGGAAGTCCGAACGGCCAAGAATCGCTGGAATCGAGGATGGAGAGGAATGAGCCAAGACGCATTCTGGAGGGCCAGCGACACTACCTACGACAGAGGGCGCAGGGCCAGGCGTACCTGGGGTACCGGCAGCATCCGAAACCGCGCGTGCACGATGCGCCCGGTGAGGGCCGACAGAGCCACCACCGGGCGCATCGCGTCGCAGTTCTACTGCGGTACCAGAAAGACACGGGAGAGGAAAACCGGGCGACCGGCGGTCAACTCCCTCGACGATACCCAGCTCGTGCATGGATGTGAACACGTGGGCCACCTCCGAAGAGATGGGCCGGCGTCGGTGACAAGAGCGGAGTGGGGGTCTGGACATCCACCTCCAGGTTAGACCCCTCCGCGCAATCCGCCGCCCCCAACGTCCCTCGCGGCCACCGAGGGGCGCAAGGGCGAAAACAACCCGTGGGAGTTCCCGAGAGGAGGGGAGCGACCCGGGCGGCCAGGCGAGAAGGAGAACTAGGAGACTGACCCAGAGAACCTACACATTGTTTGGACGTGGAGGTACCCCCGGTACGGTCCGTGCGGGCATGAGCGCCACGTTGACCTCCTCTACCCCCCCCCAACTTCGTCGAAAAGGGCGGGCCACCCCAACCCCTGGCCGTCGCGGGGCTGACCCCGGCGAAGGGCGGCCGGAAGTGGAAGGCCGGCCAGCCCCGACACGGCGGGGATGAAAAGGGGGCAAGAACAGAAGGGCGAGGCGGAACTGACGCACTGGCCTGTAACGTCCCTATCCTGCGCCCGTGCATGGCGGCAGCACTTGCAGCAGCACCCCGAAGAGGACCGGCAGAAGGACGGGACTGAGAAGACCCCGCTCGCGACACAGCGCGTCGTTGCATGTCGTAAGCAGGGTCCGCCGATAGAGAAGCGTAGTGTAAAGTCAGTGAAAATAGGCTATCCTAAACAGACCTCGGATGCGGAAATACCCTGGTAAGGTGTAAAAACCGATCCCCACAGTAGCAGCCCCAAGCATCCCGCGCAAAAAAGCCCCGACAGAGAGAGCGTAGAGTACAACAAACCCTGACGAATATCCAAGGGGGCTGTCCGGCAGAACGAGGACCGTACCGTCCGGCGTCGCCGAGTTGCCACGCACAAAACCGCCTTCAGCTCGGGAACCAAAGACACCGCGAGCCGAAGGGGGATCCGCCGAACGCGGCCCAAACCCTCGCGAAGATCGCCTGGTGCAGACGCCGCGATAAGCCGCAGGTGGTGAACAGAAGTCTGGAGGGAACCAAAATACAAGAGAAGAAGTCCGGCACCCACCGCCGCAAGGGAAAAACCCCGTCGACAGAGGACTGAACTGGGTGAGAGAAGAACGGGGTAGCAATAGAACAAAGTTCAAGAACGGGCGCGCTGAACCAGGACCAGAACGCGCCGTCCAACCCGCCGACAGACACAAGAGGAGGCAAAAGCAGTGATGACTCCGGGGGAGGGACTGAAGGAGAGCTGGCGACGGAACGGCCGGTGAAGTCGAAGGCCTCAGCAAATCAGGCCCCCAATGGGAGAGGGTGATCGAGCAAGATGGCTAAGCCAGGCGGACCGTCGTCGCACAAACCCGTCCCATAGGAGGACAGTCCCGTCAACACAGCCAGGGACTGAACATCCTGAAGGACGTCCCGGCGGCTGAAGTCTGACCAGAGCGGAGGCCTGCAGAAGGGAGGGGGACCGTAGCAGGGGTAGGTAGGGTGAGGCGCTGAGGGTGTGTCACCGCCAAGAAGCGCGATAAGAGGGAGTCTTGCATCGACTCCAAGCGCCCGTCGATGCGTGACACAAGCCACCCCTGCATAGCCGACAATCGATCCGAGAGAGGCGACCCCCCCCCCCAAGAATGGTCGGCCCGCAGGGGTGAGCGCGAGCGGGAGCGAGATCCACGACACGAACCAGCAGAGTCGCGGCCCAAGGAAGGCGAGCGACCACGGTTGTGTCGCCGCTGAGGGACGCGTCCCTGAACACGAACGTCCGAGGGGGAAACAGCACCATCCCCCTCTCCTAGCGACACGTCAGCCCCTGAGAAAGGGGACCCCGAAACCACGCTATACCCCACCGAGCCAAGAGGAGGGGTACCCCCATGGCGAGACGGTAAGTGAAGGTCAGGGAGAGAAGAAGAAGGAGGAGCAGGACGACGGGAGTAGGAAGGCTGGCCGGGTGAAAAGAGGTCAGAAGGAGCCGCGGGGGGAAACAGAGCAAGGATCCCCGGGGCAGAGATAACAGGGCGGCTCGACACCGAGGCGGAGGAGGGAGGGACCGCCACCGTGGGACGAGACCGTGAAGGAAGAATAGGCACCGAAGCAGGTGAAGTAGGAGGAGAAGCAACTACAACCTGGCGGACCCTCCTGGACAGTGTAGGAGGAGGGAGCAGAGGGCTAGCTACAGCCTGAACCTCCGTGCGCGTAGAGGACAAAGGAAGAGGACGTCGTTCGAGCAGGGGAAGCGGGCGGAAGGTAGTAGAGCCCCGACCCGGAGAGGCCAGGGGAGGGCGCACAGGGGCAGAGCCGCTAACCCCGGCCGCAGAGCGAGAACCATGACGAGGGCGATGGGCGCCGTCAAGGCGATCAGGAGGACAACGAGGGGCAGGAGAGGACGGGCGACGAGGCGAGCGAGAGCGAGGACGGAGCAGGGGATCCCCCCGACGATGTGACGACCGGCTGCGGGACCCAGGGGAGAGGGCCCGAGCAGGGAGAGGGCCAGGCGAACGGCCTTCAGTCGGGTCAGGGATACCCAGGGCGACACGGATCCGGGCGGCCACAAAGGCCGGGGAACGGTGGCCCACAGTCCAAAAGTGGCAGGAGACTATCGCCCACACCGACTGAAGGGAAGCAGAGGCCACTGCCGCCGCCGAGGAACCAGGGCTATGGTGCACCACATCCACCAGGGCCAGACACGGGCCACACAGAGCAGGGAGGTAGGCCGTAGAGGACACACAGTGCGAGTGGAGCAAGCAGGACTTGTGGCTCTCCAAGCACGGGGAGCTACAACCATGGCGAAAGCAAGGCAGCCTACCTGCACTGGAAGAACACACACCATAATCAGCACGTCGAAGGAGTAAGTGGAGAGAATGTCCAAGAAGAACCAGGGAAGGAGCATGGGGAAACAGGAACACATGCAAACAGGTATCCGTACTCACCCTAAACCGGGAGCACAGAGGTAGGTGAGTAGGGCGGGCGAGGTGGAAGAGCACTAGCAGAACCTGCAAAGATGGAGAAAGTGTTAACCACCACTCAACATCTTACATGCAGGGCCTATAACACCAGTAAAGTGCACACACCAAGATAGTTTCAGGCAACAAGATGACATAAAAAAGGTCAACAGTGAAAGCCAACTATTACCGCAATTTTGCGGGCCAATGGAGGCATAACCGTACCGACACAACCCTCCCGCATCTTTGAGGGACCCCCCAGCGATCTCCGCAAATTTGCGGGGAGCCGAAACGTCCCAGAGGACCGAATCGAGCTCCCGCAAATTTGCGGGACCGGCCGAGATGGTCCGGCTCCGAAAAAGCGAGAGGAGCGTCTAGGGAATACCAAAAGAGGCCACAAAAATGCGTCATCTCCTTATGAACTCCAAGCGATGATGGCCATCAAGCTGAGCAGTGTCTTCCTTGAATTTATCCTAACTCAACCGGTAGAGGGAGAGGCAAGGAAGACACACCAGGGGAGAGGAGGCACATCCCCCAGGAACCACCCAACCCACAGAGATAGAGCAAAGCCCATGAGGAGAAGTGGCAGGGAGGGTGGTTTCGCACAAACAGGGGCCCCCGTGGGGTACCCCTGGATTGGGCAAAAAGACTATGAAAGGATGGAGGTGAAACAGGAAGAGAAAACAAAAACCAGTAAATGAAACTGGTGAGAAAAAAGGGTGGCCTAGCCGTGAGCAGAGAATGTGTCAGGGGCGAAAAACCCTGTGGTGTGAAGGAGGGGCCCCCGTGGGGTACCCCTGGATATCAAGAACCACCTGTCGCCCAGGCCCTTGAGACACAGTGAAGGCTCGAAAGGGGGGACTCGGGAATAACGCTAATAATGCGGCCGACACAAACTCTACAAACAGCACCGCCACCAACGAAATCTCAGATTGTTTACCAACATTACACCTTAGGCTATGAAAAAATGAAAACTCATAGGGGCATAGCAATTCCTGAATGAGAAAACGAGCTAGGCTAAAATAAGCTAAAAGCTAAACTATGCCCAGACTAACAGGAAAAAAGAATATGAAAAGAGAAAGAATGAAAAACATATACGAGGAACGCCAGGCGCCCCCGTACCTTCGGTAGGCTATATCCACACGCGTCTCCATTATACACACTTAGGAGCCCATTTACGTGTGCCCTAGATCACGTAACATCTGTCTAACAAAAAAGAAGGCCAGATAAGCCGAAACGAACCTAAACAGGGTGAATTAAAGGAGCACAACAAAAGCAGACTCAATCAATGGAGGCGCGTGAAAAAATGATGACAAGAGAGGGGTCGCTCATGCGCACGTTCGACAGGGATCTGCACATGACGGAACATGGGGCCTTAAGCGGTAACTAAGGTAAACCCCTTTTTCTTCTCTTCTATGCTTTTTTCACCTTCGGTGGTAGTTTTGGTTAATGTACAACGTCTCCTAGAGCAAGATAAGGAGTAGACTAGACGTTTTCTTTTTTAACCGCGGTTGGAATGACGACATAGCAGTCAAAATAGACAAGTCGTCATTGCAATTAGGTTAATAGCCTTGACGTTGGATTTGCCAAGACTACTAACAAATATATAAGAACAATAAAACTCTGTGTGTGTGTTACTCACTTAGTTACTTGTTCGTCAAGGGGAATCCACGCAATGCGAGCTAAGCTCATTATTATCGCGCCATACAAATTGCGGGAGTGAGCATGCTCGTTATTTCCCGCCTCCTATATGTGTAGGTGTTATATGTATCGTTGGAATGGCTGTGGATGTGTGTGTAGTCTGTATTTTTAGCCAATTGGCGACATCGGAAACGAAGGCTTAGGGTGGATCTGTATGGTACCATTCTCACTATAGACGGTACCGTCTCGCCCGAAGGCTTAGGTAGCCATCAGCTTAGGTGAACCATATGATACCCATCTTGCCTTGTACCATTTTTTGCCAACCCCAGATGGGACGTCACAACGTCGTCCACTTATTCCAGGTACCTATTTACAGCTAGGTGAACTGAGGCTAACACATGAAAGGAGACAAGCCCAATTTGTCTCCGCCCGGCCGGGGATTGAACCCCCGACCCCTCGTGTGTGAGACGAGAGCTCTACCTACTAGGCTACGGGCTGTGTGTGTGTGTGTGTGTGTGTGTGTGTGTGTGTGTGTGTGTGTGTGTGTGTGACTCTGTGTGTGTGTGTGTGTGTGTTAGATAGAGAGTGAGTTAATTATAGGGAGTTATATAATAGTTGGGGCTCCGCTGCATGTCTGCTTGCTGAGATTGGAAACTCTCAGGGAGGTCTGGGTTCTGGGAAATTTTGATGGAAGATCCCAAATGTGATAGACAGCAATGGCCCAAGGTAAGATCCATGAGAAACCACATATGTATGTATGTATATAATAATAATAATATTATTATTTTAATAATAATAATAATAATAATAATAATAATAATAATGCTTTATTTCAGACTCACACAATGCAGAGGGGACCAGGGGTCCATATAAATCTTACAGTAACATATATACATACTCTACATACAAAAAATACAATAAAATTAAATATAATATACCCAGCACATATCCCATGCTGGGGGTGGCCGACTCAAGACGAGCCCGAACAGAAAAAACATTTAAATTTCCAATTCTTTGGGTCCGGGACCACTTTCACGTTCCCTCGCCCCTTACTCTGTCTTGTAAAGTAGGAAAATTTTACAAGGGGAGGAGGATTCCTAGCCTCTTCCCCCAGAAACCACATATATGACAGGAATCCATTTGGACAACTTATTACTGTCTACCTATTAAGGGGAGATCTCCACTTGAGGATTTTTTTCTTGACCCCCTTTCACTCTCATGTTTAGCCCCATTGCTTTTGATATTATAAAACGTTCGCCCCATTAGTTTAGCGATTTTAAGAACTTTCACCCCATATTAAGACCTTTCGTGCCATTCAGGTGTCGATTTTATCCTGGCGAGCAATAGCGAGCCTGTAATTTAAGAGGAACCGGCCTTTGGCCGGGAAATTTTTCTACCGAAAAATGTACAAATTTATCTTGAAAGGGACTCAAGGGAGTGTAATTTCAAGCTTGATGGAAGTTTAGGAAACACACTAAAAACCTCCCCTTAACCTTAATATCCAGTGTGTTTTTGTGTGTTTTTGAAATTGTGAAAATATTACAATCAACATATTTGTTAGTAGTCTTGGCAAATCCAACGTCAAGGCTATTAACCTAATTGCAATGACGACTTGTCTATTTTGACTGCTATGTCGTCATTCCAACCGCGGTTAAAAAGAAAACGTCTAGAGTCTACTCCTTATCTTGCTCTAGGAGACGTTGTACATTAACCAAAACTACCACCGAAGGTGAAAAAAGCATAGAAGAGAAGAAAAAGGGGGTTTACCTTAGTTACCCCGCGCAAGG
>JBAKBP010034827.1:0-20251 GCA_037953745.1 Lithodes maja | reverse complement strand
AGTAGCCTACTCTTTTTAGATAAAAAAAAGTGTATCAGTCAAAGGTTATTACAAGAACGTGCAAGCAACAACTAAAATTACAGATATATACTGTATAGCTACAGTAGGATACTAAATACAATATCTACAAGAGTTAATAATAAAACAGATTGGCTGGCTATAGGCTAGGCTAGGTTTGAGTTAGGTTAAAAGCTTGGCAGGTTGGGTTAGGCTAGGTTAGTTTGTACAAATACCACCCTTAGCTTAAAGTAAAATCAGTCTGAGGAGAAAAAGTCAAGAATATATCTAGGGGGAAAAGATAAATTAATGCACTTAAATTTGGTACAAAATTTGCTGGTATTTAATATGTATAATCCCCCAAAACAGTTTGTTTACAAAATGGCGTCGGCGTTAGTCCCTGTAGGCAGGTTAGTTAGTAAACAATATTGTTTATTAGCAAATTAATATGCAAAGCTTTACTTACATACAAGGCAGTTAAATAGATACTTACTACAGTAGGTAATGGGTAAAATTAGGGGCTACGATTTTATATAAAATAGTAATAGGGGAGCGTTTGTTTACAAAGCAAAACAAAACAATAGATGGCGCTAGTGGCGCCCTGTCCGAGCAGGAGTCTTGTGATAAACACAAAGTTTTTCAGTCAATACACAGCGAAATATCGTGCAGTGTTACTTACTAAGCTACAGGATGGTTAAACGTGCTCTTAACCACCTTTCATGCACAAGAATGAAGAGGATGAGTAGTTAATACTCAAATTATGATCGATATCGTGAGAGTGTTGACAGAGCGTCTGCAGCGTCTGGCGGTAGCATGGTGAGTGAGAGAGAGAGAGAGAGAGACAATCAGTAGCCCCTTAAGCTCCGTGTATGTGTGTGTGGAGGGTGGGAAGAGGAACACCACCAAGAGAGAGAGAGAGAGAGAGAGAGAGAGAGAGAGAGACAATCAGTAGCCCCTTAAGCTCCGTGTATGTGTGTGTGGAGGGTGGGAAGAGGAACACCACCAAGAGAGAGAGAGAGAGACAGAGAGACTAAGGAGAGAGACAGAGAGAGACAGACTAGGGAGAGAGAGAGAGAGAGACAGACAGACTAGGGAGAGAGAGAGAGACAGACTAGGGAGAGAGAGAGAGAGACTCGGAGGGAGAGAGAGACAGACTAGGGAGAGAGAGAGAGACTGAGAGAGAGAGAGAGAGACTAGGGAGAGAGAGAGAGAGACCAGGGAGAGTGAGAGAGAGAGAGACAGACTAGGGAGAGAGAGAGAGAGAGAGAGAGAGACTCGGAGAGAGAGAGTACAAAGAAGTACAAAGGAAATCAAGCAACAACAGATCTAGTGACCCTTCTAGGTTGCTTGTCCTCCAAAACACTGAGGATCAAGTGTCCAAACAGTGGTTTAGAGTGGGTAAGGGAACATTGGAAAGGGAATTACTGCCCTGGAACTAATGTCCGTGGCAGGATTAGGAAGTTAGTAGAGGACAGATGGGTTAGTAACTGAGGGGGGGGGGGGGGGATAAAATAAAGTTATTCATTTACAAACGCAGTCAGTCGCGGGTTTGATGAGAGATATTTGTCTAGGCGGAGTTTAAATGAATCAACGGTGATGCAGTCTATAACGTTTCGGGGAAGCCCATTCCACAAGTTGACAACTCGATTGAAGAAGAAATTCTTAGATTCGTGCGAGTTAAAAGATTTACCAATAATTTTGCAACCGTTTCCCCGTGTGTAATTAGATTGGTCGATAGTGAAGTACTACTACAGTTCATATTGTCGATGCCTTTGATGATTTTGAACACTTGAATTAAGTCACCTCTTAATCTGCGCTGGGTTAAAGGAAATAGATTTAATTCTCTAAGACGCTCTTCATATGGTTTGTTCTTTAGGCTAGGTATCATTTTGGTAACTCTACGTTGAACTCGTTCTAGCTTGTTTATATCTTTTTGGTAATAAGGGCACCAGGATTGAACGCAGTATTCCAGAAGAGGGCGGACTAAGGAATTGTAAAGGGTTAGGATAACTTCTTTGGATTTATGCTCAAATGACCTGCCTATAAAGCCAATTATTTTGTTTGCCTTCTTAACAACTTCTGAACATTGTTGACTCGGTTTTAGGTTACTCGATATTGTTACTCCCAGATCGGTTTCTCTGTTTACATTCTTAAGCTGAGTGCCATTCATCGAATAGTTTGCTTTCTCATTTAGGTATCCGACATGTAGTACTTTACATTTATCCGCATTGAAACTCATTTGCCAAATTTGGGCCCAACATGACAATTTATCTAGATTGTGTTGCATATCGTCAACTTGTTCTTTTGAGAGTACGCTATTTGCAATTTTTGTATCGTCAGCAAATTTTGAGATTGTACAGGTGAGACCCTCATCTATGTCGTTGATGTAAATTAGAAAGAGAATTGGTCCTAGTACCGATCCCTGGGGTACCCCGCTACTTACATTGTTCCATTTAGATGCCTTACCGTTTATGACTACCCTTTGCTTTCTGTTGCTGAGCCAATTTTCTATCTATTTCAACACACCGTCTTGTATTCCATGCGCTTTTAGTTTTAGCAGTAAATGTTTGTGGGGAACTTTGTCAAAGGCCTTTTGAAAATCAAGGTATATAATATCTACAGCTTTACTCTCATCGTAGAGGTTGAGGATATCGTGGAAGAAGTCTAAGAGGTTTGTTAAACAGGAACGTTTTTTACGAAAGCCGTGTTGAGTATCTTTAAGTATGTTATTTTCCTCTAAGTGATTTACGAGTCTGTCTCGTATGACCGTTTCTAGCATTTTACATACAACTGAGGTTAAGCTAATTGGACGATAGTTACTGGGTAGGGATTTGCTGCCTTTTTTGAATATCGGTGTTACGTTGGCTAGCTTCCACTGATCAGGCATAGTTCCAGACTGCAAGGATTTATTGAATAGTAATGTCAGTGGTTTGGAGAGCTCATCCTTAGCTTCCTTTAGAACTCTAGGCGAGGTTGTATCAGGTCCTGGCGTTTTATTTACCTTGAGTTTATCTAAACAATTCACTACTTCTCTCTCTGTAACGGTGATATTGCTTAGAACATCTGAATTATCAATCTGAATCGGCGATGGTGTAGGGATATCACTGAGGTCTTCTGTTGTAAAAACTGATGCAAAGAAGGTATTGAGGGCATTACTCATTTGTACTTCGTCTTTGGTGTATTCTCCATTTTCATCGACTAACGGTCCAACAGTTGAAGTAACTACTTTTTTCTTTCTGATATAACTATAGAATTCTTTCGGGTTTGTTTTACTTTGATTCGCAATATGTAACTCTAAGGTCTTTTTACTTTGCTTAATTAACTTTTTGGCTTTGCGTCGTAGCTCTACAAATTTCAGCCGTTCTTCGTCATTTTGTGAGGATTTTAATCTATCATTAGCAAATTTTTTAGCAAGCAAGCAGTTTGAAATATCTTTATTCCACCATTTGGGCTTATTATTATGGTCTGGACGCCGTATTTTCGATGGTATGCAGTCTTGCACTGCTTTTAGGTAAGTGGTTTCGAATAACTTCCAAGATGTATTTATGTCGTTATTGTTAATTAAAAAGCTCCAGTCAGTTTCTTTAAACATAGCTCTAAGTTTATGGAAGTTTGCTTTCTTGAAATTAGGGACTTTTTCGATGCTACTATTTGGTTCCTTACTAGTAAAGTTTAAAGTGAAAGTTATCATACGATGGTCGCTGTTACTGAATTCATCACCAACATTCAAATTCTCTATCAATTCTTCTTTTGTTGCAAGTACAATGTCAAGAACGTTATTACCACGGGTCGGCGTTCGAACAAATTGATAAAGCGAACTCTCTTGCAAGTTCGTATACAAGGCATGTCCGGAGTGTGAAGTAAGAGTATCGTCCCACTTGGTCACAGGTAAATTAAAGTCGCCAAAAATTACGGTATCTTGTGAGTTACTTACATCTGCAATTTTTTCGTAAATTTCTCGGTCAGTTTGCACTGATTGAGCTGGAGGTCTGTATATTAACGCAAGTATTATTTTTGTACCTTTATTATTCTTTATTAGCACAAAAGATGTGTCGACGTTCACAATTTGAGGTTTTGACACGAGGGTCGGGTTAAGACTTTCTTTGATATAAAATATAACACCACCTCCATTTTTATTTATTCGGCTGTTCTCAAACATTACATAACCGGGAAGTGAATACTCTGCTAAAAAGTCTCTATCTTCTGTATTGAGCCAAGAGAGAGAGAGAGAGAGAGAGAGAGAGAGAGAGAGAGAGAGAGAGAGAGAGAGAGAGAGAGAGACTAGGGAGAGACAGAGAGAGTACAAAGGAGTACAAAAGAAATCAAGCAACAACAGGTCTAGTGACCCTTCTAGGCTGCTTGTCCTCCAACACACTGAGGATCAAGTGTCCAAACAGTGGTTTAGAGTGGGTAAGGGAACATTATAAAGGGAACTACTGCCCTGGAACTAATGTCCGTGGCAGGATAGAGAGAGAGAGAGAAAGAGATAGAGAGACAGACTAGGGAGAGAGAGAGAAACTGAGAGAGAGAGAGAGAGCTACATAGAGCTACATAGAGCTACATAGATACACAGATCACACAGACCTCAAGGTCCTTACTTGGCAGTCTGGACTTACAAACTATATATGTATATATGCATATATATATATATATATATATATATATATATATATATATATATATATATATATATATATATATATATATATATACATATATACACCGGTACATACATATACACACATACACACACACACACACACATATACACATACATACATACACACATACATACATATATATATATACAGTATATATATACATACTGTACAGTGCACACACATACACTTACATACATTGTTTTTTTTGTTTTTTTTCATATCACCCCAGCCCTCTGCAGATAGAGGTCAAGCCTTCCCTTGAAAGCGTTTATTGTGTCGCTCTCCACCACTCTCGCTGGTAGTTTATTCCACTCTGCCGCCACACTGTAGGTGAAGAAACTCTTTGTGACATCTAGGTTTGCCTTTTTGGTTTTTAATTTCATTCCATTTCCGCGAGTTTGATTAGTATTGTTTAATGTGAATAGTGCATTTACATCGACTTTGTCGAAACCTTTTAGTATCTTAAAGCACTCAATAAGCTGACCCCTCAACCTCCTCTTTTTTAATGAGAACAGGTTCAATCGTTTAAGTCTTTCTTCATATGGTTTATTTCTTAATGAGGGTATCATCTTCGTCGCTCTACGCTGTACTGACTCGAGTCTTACAATGTCCTTGATCAGATAAGGTGACCAGAACTGCACACCATATTCAAGGTGGGGCCTCACCATACTTTTGAACAGTGGCACTATTACGTTTTCATGTTTATATGTAAATTTTCGTTTAATAAAGCCCAATGCTATGTTTGCCTTATTTGCAGCTGCTATACATTGGTCGGAAGTTTTTAGGTTTTCAGATATTAGTACCCCTAGGTATTTTACTACCGTTGCGGTTTTTATTTGTTTGCCATTCATTTCGTATTTGTATTTCATATTTCTGCTACCAACCTGCAGCACCTGACATTTATCGACATTGAAGGGCATCTGCCATTTTTTCGACCACTCTGATATCTTGTTTAAATCAGATTGCAACGCATTTCTATCATCTTCGTTCAGGACTGTATTTCCTATTTTTGTATCGTCGGCGAATTTGGAAATGGTGTTGTTTACCCCCTACATCAATATCGTTAATGTAAATGAGAAACAGGACCGGTCCAAGGACTAAACCCTGTGGAACTCCACTAGTGACAGGCTCCCACTCCGATTCCACTCCATTTATCACCACTCTCTGTCTTCTGCCTGTAAGCCAATTTTTTATCCAAGAATGAATTTCACCTTTGATACCTATCCTCTCCAGTTCAGCCAATAGTTTTCGGTGAGGCACCTTGTCGAAAGCTTTTTGAAAGTCCAAGAAGATTATATCTAGTGATTTCGTCATGTCGTTATATGTGAATAGTTTGTTATAAAATTCAATCAAATTTGTTAGGCATGACTTATTTGATCTAAAGCCGTGTTGACTATTTTTGATTAGGTTGTTTGATTCGAGGTAATCTACTATCTTATCTCTAAGGATTTTTTCCATGATTTTTCCTACAATTGAAGTTAGACTAATTGGTCTGTAATTACTCGCTTTGGCCTTGCTACCCTTCTTGTATATCGGCGTAATGTTCGCATCTTTCCAATCACTCGGTACAATCCCCTGTAGTAATGATAAGTTAAATAGTTGTGTCAGGGGTTTTGCTATTTTGTCCTTAACATTCTTAATTATTTTCGGGTGGAGCATGTCGGGTCCCGGGGTCTTATTTACATTTAAATTACTCAATTTGCTTTGTACTTCGCTAACACTGATGGTGAAATCTTCTATCACATGAGTTGAGGTGTTATTTTCAAGGGTATGATCGATAATTTCTTCTGTGAAAACTGAGCCAAAATATTTGTTGAGCAGATTTGCCGTGTTTGTGTCACCTGTTATTGTCTGGCCATCTTCTATTAGCGGTCCGATTCCGCTTTTGATCTGTTTATTTTTATTTACGTAACTGTAGAATTTTTGGGGGTTTGTGGCACTTTCTCTGGCAATAGTCATTTCGTAATTTTGTTTGTTCGCCCTAATTATTTTTTTCACTTCCCTTCTACTATTTTTGTACAAGTTTTTAATTACTTCAGTGTTTGTGTTATTTTTTACAAGTTTGTGGAGTTGATTCCTTTTCCTTATTGCCTTGCCAATGTCTCTACTGTACCAAGGGGGCATACTTGATTTCGTATTACGTTTTGGTTTCATGGGTACAAATTGTTTATGCGCCTCTGTAATTGTAGACTTAAAATGTCCCCATAGTTCATTTACTTCGTTTATATTTATGAGGTTTGAGTGTATGTTTGATAGCGATTCCTTAAGTCCGTCATAATTTGCGTTTTTGAAGTCCGAAACCATTCCTGATGTTTTTACTGAGGAATATTTGCTTATAACGTTGATTCTTAAGATTTTATGATCGGGACGTTGCCAGATGTTCACCTACATCCAGGTTTGATAATAGATTTTCTTGGGTAGTGATTACGAGGTCTAATATATTCCTGTCTCGTGTCGGCTGTTTTACGTGTTGAGTCAAAAAATTGTCCTGGATGAAGCTTGTCATTAGGCGTGACTCAGCATTTTTTCCTGTCGTGGTATTCCAGGCAATTAGGGGGAGGTTATAGTCACCTAGTAAAACTGTTTCGTCGGAATTAAGGGTTTTCTCTAGTATTTCATAAAAAATTGTATCATCGGCAACAGTTAGTCTCGGTGGTCGGTACGCTGTAGTGATATTTAAGTTCATGTTTTTTGTATTTATTTTGACGCACACTATTTCTGCATTACTTTCGGGGAGAGTCACCTCAACTGGGTTTAAGTAGGTTGCAACGTACATTGCAACCCCCCCTCTTTGTTTTCCATTGTTACGGTCTTTATGAAAAAAATTATATGGCTCTATGTGATATTCATGAAGTAGATCTTTATTTTTAAGGTTCAGATGTGTTTCCGTTATACAAATAACGTCAACTTTCTCATTTAATAACAGACATTTGAGTTCGTCTATTTTGTTTCTTATTGAGCAGGCATTTATGGATATTATTTTTATATAATTTCTCTCAGCATGCGCTGGATTTGTTTTTCTTATTGGTGGGGATGGGTTTGGGGTTGTGACTTGAAGCCGCGGCGGGTTGTCAAATTCATTCAGTTGGTTGGGTTGGTTTGGATGGGGTTGGGTGGGGTTGTTTAGTTTGTTTTGTGGTTCAGGTAGGTAAATTTTCGCAACTTGTGGGCCATTGGGGTTGACGGTTTCGTTTAAATGGTTGTGATGGACTTGGAAGGGTTGGGCGGGGTTATTTATTTCTCTTAACTGTGCGGGTGGAGTTTGATTGGGTGGGGTTGTGGGAGGGCTTTTCCGGGGGTAGCGATGTCAATACTCAGAGGAGTCTATTAGCATAGTTATCTCTCGGTCCTGACTGGCGTTGTTTTCATGGGCAATGTAGGTTGCTTGATTTAGGGTGTCACTCATGTGCTGAACGCCTTTTTCTGATAAATGAATGCCATCTCCGCTGTACAGGGACGAGTTCCCTACAAAGGTGGTCCAATTGTCCACATACAGTACCTTCTCTTGTTCGCACATGACCTTGACTGCGTTGTTAATTTCTATGGCTCTATTTTGTCCGTATGAGCTTGTTTTAATCCGGGGTATGACGCCGCTTACCACACATTTCGTGGTCTTCCTTTTCATGACTTTAATTAGGTTCTCGAAATCTTTTTCTATGGTCTTGATTGGGGCCTTACCTCCGTCAAAGCAGTCATTTGAGCCAACATTGACGACTACACAGGTGCCCTCTGGTATGGCGGAGTTAGTTATGTCTTTCAAGATATGTTCGACTTTACCGCCTGGAATGACCTTTACTTACCTTTTTCCTCTGTTCTTGGTGGCAAAGGCAGCTCCTTGACCTCGCATGAGACTGTCACCATAGACTAGGGTGAGTTTCTCCTTCCCGCTGACTCCGTGATTTGATGGTTTCGTTGTTTTCCTGTCAGGAATTTTCTTGCCTTTCGAGCTTGCTTTCACGTGGTCAGTTACCTCGTGTGCAAATCTGTTTTTGATAGGGTTACCTGGTGTCGCTTTTCCATTCCCATTCCCATTCACGTGGTCAGTTACCTCGTGTTCATTGTTTTCGGCGAGAACAGCAAATCTGTTTTTGATAGGGATACCTGGTGTCGCTTTCCCATTCCCTTGGGATTTGTTCTTGTTACGCCTGTTGACTACTGTCTGATATAGATCATTGGATGGGTTTTCTTTTTGAAGATTTTTAACAACGTCGACTTGCTTACTCTCTATGTCCTTTACTCGCTCTTTTAGTAAGAAAATTTGATGCGAAAGTACACCTACAGTCTCCTTTAGTGTGAGGTTATCTCGCTTCAGTTCGTCAGCCTGTGCCTTGTGTGCTTCTAATGTGCACTCCAAGAGCAAAACGTTTTCACCAGTTAAACACATAAAACACTTGGCATTTGGATACCCATGACGCAGATACCATTCCTTGTAGTAGTTCTTGTTACAGGAGGGGCATTTAATTCTGATCGGTGCCATGATTTGGGGTTAGTGAGGGAGAATTTGCAGAAACGAAAGGTACAAAATGTTGGAGTGGTCACTTCCCTTAAAAGTTGTTCCGATGTTGATGATGCAGGTTGCAAGGTGTTGGTGGGGGTGAGGGTAGTTTCTGTTACGTCACTTTAAAAAAAAAATTGGGACTTGTTTTGGGGGTGGGGGGGATGGTCCTCTTATTTTATACCCCTATTTCCCCTCATAAATCGGGGTTTGAAGTGGGGGGGGGGGGGCCCCCGGTGGTACTTGTTGACACTTGGCGGCAGCGGGGAAATGAATTGGGATGAAAGGAAAAGAGAAAGAGAGAGAGAGAGAGGGGGGGGTGAGAGTGAGTGAGAATGAGAGAGAACGAAAGGGAGAGGGAGATGGAGGGAGGGAGAGAGAGAGAGAGAGAGAGAGAGATATATGAGCGAGAGAGAGAGAGAGAGATATGAGAGAGAGAGAGAGATATGAGTGAGAGAGAGAGAGAGAGGGAACGAAAGGGAGAGAGAGATGGAGAGAGAGAGAGAGAGAGATATGAGCGAGAGAGAGAGAGAGAGAGAAGGGCGGGGGTGAGAGTGAGAAAATGGAAGTGAGAGAATGAGAGAGATAGAACGAAAGGGAGAGAGAGAGAGAGAGAGGATTAGTTTATTGAGGGGCTGTATTCACCCTGGTGGGGCACTCCTCGTAAAACAGAAGTCGTTGGAGGGGAGAGAGGCGGTGCCTTTAGTTGGGGTTGGGGGGGGGGGGAGGGGGAGTTGGGAGGAGAGAGAGAGAGAGAGAGAGAGAGAATTAGTTTATTGGGGGGCTGTATTCACCCGGTGGGGCACTCCTCGTAAAGCGGAAGTTGTTGTGGGGACGGCGGTGCCTTTTGTTGGGGTTGGGGGGGGGGGGGGGGGGAGTTGGGAGGAGAGAGAGAGAGAGAGAGAGAGAGAGAGAGAGAGAGAGAGATGAGAGTGATAGAGTGAGAGGGAGTTATTGAAAACTAGGAATTACAATGGATAGGCAGCTGGGAGTTAGTGTGGGACAAATCAAAGGGGGTATTTAGACAAGGAGGAGATATTTAAGCTTATAGAGAGGGATTTTTCTATAGCTTGAGTGTGGCAGACCAAGATTTTTGCAAGAAGGTTTTAGATAATGGGATGTGGGGATTGTAATTCGGGATGTTCTATATAGTGAGTGTTAGTGAGAGAGACAAATTTGTGTATAAGAGAGATTTATATGTAAAAATAGGTTTGGTAGTTTATAGTAAGAGAGTTATTTAGATGATTTGAAAGAGGGGTGTGAGTAGAGAGAGAGGATGGAGGAATGGGGATAATGAGAATTTATACGGGATATTGGTAATACTAAGTTACAAGATACTGGTGAGGGCAGAGGGGAAAGGCAGCATGCACGGTGGGGTGTGGGGCAGGGGGCGGCGCTCGGAGCTCGGGAAGACACTTCCTTCTTGTTCGACCGCTACTGACAGACTGGAGAGAGAGAGAGAGAGAGAGAGAGAGAGAGAGAGAGAGAGAGAGAGAGAGAGAGAGAGAGAGAGAGAGAGTAATCGACCTATAGACCCTTCCTAAACAGACAGGGTTGGTGATTGTATTACTGCCTGACTCTGTTTACCCTGTGTAGGGGAGGTGTGGCGGAGTGGTCTTGCCACTGGCCTGGTAATCCAAAGGTCCCGGGTTCAAATCCCGATGTATCAATGGGAATATATTATTGGGATGGAATTTGTGCTGTACCTGGGATCAGTGCATTACCACAAGCCCACCGAAACGTCAATAAAATACTCTCGTTGTTCCCTGATTAAATAGCACTGTATGAATATTCCCATATTCAAAATATGCTATTGGGGTGCAATGCCTGGTGAGTTATCTGCTCAACAGGTGGCGTTGTGTGTGTGTAAGTGTGAGAGTCCGAGTGTAGGTGGTGAGACAGTGAAGCACGGGAACGAGGTGGCTTCAGAGATGGGGTCGTTTCGGGCCATGAGTGAGCACCGTGCCTCATATGAAGGCAAGATGGCAGGTGCTCGTTGTGCTCTACGTGCTTCACATGTCTCACTCCCTAGACTGGAACAAGACCTCACGGGCTTCACTGTTCATTGTAAAGCGGTGAATGTTAAGGCTCTCAGCCTATGCCCGAGAGGAAGTAAGTTGGAATATAGAAAAAAAAAAAAAAAAAAAAACCTGGTGGCCCCCTGCTAACTACAATTACTACTGACAAGCGAGAGAGAGAGAAAGAGAGAGAGAGAGAGGGGGGGGGGAAGAGAGAGAGAGTGAGTAATCGAAAATACAAGATAAATTCCAGTTTTAATCCCATGACCGGTGGAATGTACACACACAACACAGACACACACACACACTCATATCTGTACATCTCATGTTCATCCACTAAATTGTAAAATGTGTATTTTCAGCTCATGAGGCTGCCATTCTTTAATAAACCGTTTATTATTATTATTATTATTATTACACACACACACACGCGCGAACAGAAAGAGAGAGTAATCGAAACTAGATAGCAAGGAATGCCTGCACAATACAAGATAAATCCCAGTTTTAATCCCACGGCCGGTAGAATGCACACACACACACACGCACGAATAGAGAGAGAGAGAGAGAGAGAGGGACAGACAGACTAGGGAGAGAGAGAGAGAGAGAGTTACAAGGTGTTACAAGGTGTTACAAGGAATAATTAGTATCTGAGAGACGTTGCGGTCCATTCCGAGGAGAGAGAGAGAGAGAGAGAGAGAGAACCAACACGATGACAGAGGAAAGGTAAAATCGGTTCCTATCAAAGTTTAAACCAGTGTTATACCCCATGTACAGTCGTGAGCAGTAATTATTACACATCCATTTGCATCTGTATCAAATGCTACAATGCAAATATATTAATAGCGTTGGACACACTGAAGCGTATTACAGTAAGGGGGGTCACCGTTTTTTTTTTATCTTTCTCTCCTTTTCGCTCTTTCCCTGGCTTGTATCCATTCAGCCCCATTCAGCCAACTGTTTTAAGACGTTTATCCCCATCTAGGTGTCAATTTATTCCTGGCGAGCGATAGCGAGCCAGCATTGTATGGAGAAATCCGGCTTCGCCGTAGAAATGTTTCTATTGAAAAATGTACAAATTTAGATTGCTGTCGAAACAAAACAAAATATAGATATGCTGGCTCGCTACCGCTCGCCAGGAAAAGATTGACACCTGGATGGGGGTAAACGTCTTAAAACAGTAGGCAGAATGGGGCCGAATGGATACAAGCTAAAGAGAGAGGGAGAGAAAGAGAAAAAAAGCGGGGTGGGCTCCCTTAAGGAAGAGAATGCCTAAACGAAAACGAAACTTGGAAATGTCAATCTAGAATACCGTAAAACCCTGGACTAATTCCAGTGAACATGTGGAGAGGAAAAGCAAAAGTTAAGCCGGTATCACACGAGAGCTTTTATAGTCAACATTCGATCATCAACAATTTTTCTGGCAACATTTCTGGAATATTTTGCACTGGTGTCGGAAACTAGATTGTTGATAGATGAATTTAGGTGACCGAAATATTCTAAATGTTGACCTCATAAGCTGCCAGACCAGTGTTAAGGATAAATGTTGAGTGAAAAAGTGCTGGTGTGATACCGGCTTTTAGAGGTACTGACTGTAACACTAGCTGACCCTGTTCTACATCTATTTAAGGGGACAGTGGCTGTTTGTTTGGTCTATCAATTCATTTATTCATATATTTTGTTAGGTTCCTCCCTAGACCTCCATCAAGCTTAGAAAAAAACCCTAGACCCCCCCTTCAAGATAGATTTGTAAATTTTTCGATAGAAAATGTCCCGGATAAAGGCCGATTCCTCCTAAAATTACAGGCTCGTTATCGCTCGCCAGGAAAAAAATCGACACCTAAATGGCACGAAGGGTCCTAATATTGACAAAGAAATGAGGTGAAAGGTCATAAAATCCCCAAACTAATGGAACAAACGTCTTAAAGTCTGAAAACTAGTGGGGCTAAACATTAGGGAGAAGGGGGTCCAGAAAAACGGTGTCAAAACGAAGATTGACAGATCAGAGAGAAAGAAAGAGAGAGAGAGAACACAAAGGTACAAAAGGGTACCAAGGAAATCAAGCAACAACAGATCCAGCAACCCCTCAAGGCTGCTTGCCCTCCGAAACACTGATGATCAAGTGTCCAAACAGTAGTTTAGAGTGGGTAAAGGAACAATGGAAAGGGAAGACTGCCCTGGGACAAATGCCTGTGGCAGGATTAGGGGACGTTAGTAATTAGGGACAGTTGTTATTAATTAATATATATAAATAAATACAAAAATATACAAATACATAACAAAAAAATACTTTATGCCTGGATCTATTAGTGTGCTTAGCCTAATGCAACTGCTTAGCCCAATTTACCAGTTCGACATGATCGATGATCGCTCGAGTCAATCATTCAGATCGGTCAGCCCAATCAAACTGTTCAGCCAAATTCAACCGCTGCCCAAATAATTAATCTACCCATTTGATCTCTTGGCTCAAGTGAACCACTCAACCAGATCAACTACTGAGCCCAGTTTAACTGTGACCGCTTAAGGGGAGGTTTCTTGTTTGTTTCCTACTCCTCCAGCAATCTTAAAATTTCACCCCCTTGACCCCCTTTCAAGATAAATTTGTACATTTTTCGGTAGAAAAATGTCCAGGCCGAAGGCCGATTACTCTTAAATTACAGGCTCGCTATCGCTCGGCAGGATAAAATCGACACCTAAATGGCACGAAAGGTCTTAAAATTGACAGAATGGGGCGGAAATTCTTAAAAAACACCAAACTAATGGGGCAAACGTCTTAAAATCTGAAAAGCAATGGGGCTAGACATTAGGGAGAAAGGGGTCAAGAAAAAAGTCCCTCAAGTGGAAATCTCCCCTTAACCTAATTTGGCCCAATTCAACAACATGGACCAATGGGATCGGCCAGAGGCAGAGAGAGTGAGTGAGTGAGAGAGAGTGTGAGTGGCAGAGAGAAGGAAGGGGAAAAGAAAAAACACTAAAAACTCGAAATACAGCCCGGTCTACATGTCAAGGGTACGACACTAACACGACGGATTCCCTCACAACATGTCAAGGGTACGACACTAACACGACGGATTCCCTCACAACATGTCAAGGGTACGACACTAACACGACGAATTCCCTCACAACATGTCAAGGGTACGACACTAATACGACGGATTCCCTCACAACACAGAGAGGGTCGCTGAATGTGACACCTCGACAACGATCATTAATGGGGGTCACCGTTTTTGTTTTATCTTTCTCTCCTTTTCTCTCTTTCCGTGACTTGTATCCATTTGGCCCCATTCAGCCAACTGTTTTAAGACGTTTATCCCCATCCAGGTGTCGATTTCTTCCTGGCGAGCGATAGCGAGCCAGCATTGTATGGAGAAATCAGGCTTCGCCGGAGACATTTTTCTATCGAAAAATGTACACATTTAGCTTGCTGTTAAAACAAAAATATATATATGCTGGCTCGCTACCGCTCGCCAGGAAAATATTGACACCTGGATAAGGGTAAACGTCTTAAAACAGTAGGCTGAATGGGGCCGAATGGATACAAGCCAAAGAGAGAGGGAGAGAAAGAGAAAAAAAGCGAGGCGGGCTCCCTTAATGCTGCGCTCACGTGTCAAGTTTGTTCCATTATTTCATTTGATTGAACTGATGTTGCTCATCCTGTATTTTGATTGAACTGATGTTGCTCATCCTGTATTTTGATTGAACTGATGTTGCTCATCCTGTATTTTGATTGAACTGATGTTGCTCATCCTGTATTTTGATCACCAACCAACTTCACTTCTAATCGCAATTAAGGGGAGGTTTTTAGTTGATTCCCTAGACTTCCATCAACCTTAGAATTACTCCCCCTAGACCCCCTTTCAAGATAAATTTGTACATTTTTCGGTAGAAAAATGTCCCGGCCGAAGGCCGATTCCCCTTAAATTACAGGCTTGCTATCGCTCGCCAGGAAAACATCGACACCTAAATGTTACGAATGGTCTTAAAATTGACAGAAATGGGGCGAGGGTTCTAAAATCGCCAAACTAATGGGGCGAACGTCTTAAAATCTCAAAAACAATGGGGCTAAACATGAGGGAGAAAGGGGTCCAGAAAAAAATCCTCCAGGTGGAAATCTCCCCTTAATGAAATCACCAAAATAATACATGTGGCACTCCAAGGACTCGAACCAAGGCCACTCACACCGATATTGACCACTTGCGGGTTTCAGGCTATAAGGAAGTTGGAGCCGTGAACATGGATATCAAACAGAAATGTAATAATAATGTAGGTTTTTGGCTGAATAAAAAGTATGTTGAATCGGGTTTTATGCCATTTAAATATAATTATACACTACAACCGTGTTTTAGCTGTTAATTCTGCTAAATATCAACGGCTACAGCTCCAACTTCCTTATCGAACGAAACTCGCCAGTGGTCAATTCCGCGCACTTATGCATTACGCTATCAATTATCAAGACAGAATCACTGGGAATAAATCGTGGACTTCATATTTGCTTTAGTATTCACAAAAACACACCCGGATTGACTCAGTCGGTCATTGGTATATAACTGTATTAACCCTTCTAGAACAAGCGACGTGTTTTCTTTAGCTTTATTTTAACGATATTCTGCAGCTTAGGAAGTATCTGTGGTAGTTGTTGTTGTTGTTGTTGTTGTTGTTCCCCAAGCTGCCTGGCCGAACAGCCCCAAGGCCCTGAGCAATTCCAAGGCCATAACCGAGCGCCCCCACAGAACACTCCCCGCCGACCACAATAAAGCCTGGGTGACCGAAGCCACTCCATGGCGGGGAGCTGAGGAGGGTGCGGAAACGCCCGGGAAACCAAAGCCCCACCCAGGGCCCTGTGTCCCTCAGCAATTATGAAGAGAAAGTTGAGGGGCAAGGGAAAAATGTGACGCTTTGGCTTCCAATCTTGGTAGATTGGGAGGTCAATCCACGGAAGAGACGCCGTCACTTGAGATCCAGAAAATACACAAGCTAAAGGAACAGTCAGAGTAAGCTATGGGTATGGCAGAGATCGCTCAGTTCTCACTCTGATAGACCAGCCCATCACCACATGACTAGAACCCAATCCTCTCAGCATCAGCTAGGAAAGGCCCTAGAAAGCCGCCTTTGGCGGGGGGATAGCTCCCCTATTTCAACCCCTTTCGGGGTTGGGCACCCGCCCTCTGTGGTAGTTAAAAGGGTTGATTGAGATAGTTTGAAGCCTTATTATTGCTAGAGGTCCTTCCTAAGCTGAATAAAATCGTCTAATAGTTGCCAGAATATGATACAAAGGACGTCGCCGGTACTGAAGGGGTTAATAATCTTTATTACTGCGTTTCTATAATACATGGCGTAATATCTCTACGAACATTCATGAGTGACTCAATAACATAATACATAGCCATGTCTAATCTGACTGACTACCTAACATCCACACATTGTAGTTCCGATGTTTTTTTTAATATAATCATTATCATGTTACTATAATATATAATAGTGAAACAGTTAACAATAAGTTATACTAGGTTAGGTTACGCTACGTTAATATGATCAAATTAGTTATGTGTCGAATTGTCAAGGTTCTCGGATATTGGTCAGCAAAGCGGTCAGTTAAGGGGAGATCTCCACTTGAAGGATTTTTTTCTTGACCTCTTTCTCCCTCAGGTTTAGCCCCATTGCTTTTGAGATTTTAAGACGTTTGCCCCATTAGTTTAGCAATTTTAAGAACTTTCACCCCATATTAAGACCATTCGTGCCATTCAGGTGTCGATTTTATCCTGGCGAGCGATAGCGAGCCTGTAATTTAAGAGGAACCGGCCTTCGGCCGGGACATTTTTCTACCGAAAAATGTACAAATTTATCTTGAAAGGGACTCCAGGGGGTGTAATTGTAAGCTTGATGGAGGTCTAGGTAACAAACTAAATACCTCCCCTTAAGCCGGTATCACACGAGAGCTTTTATAGTCAACATTCGATCATCAACATCTATATGGCAACATTTCTGGAATATTTTACACTGGTATCGGAAACTAGACTGATGGTGGATGAATTAAGGGGAGGTATTTAGTTTGTTCCCTAGACCTCCATCAAGCTTAAAATTACACCCCCTGGAGTCCCTTTCAAGATAAATTTGTACATTTTTCGGTAGAAAAATTTCCCGGCCAAAGGCCGGTTCCTCTTAAATTACTATCACTGAACTATGGTATTCCTTCAGTTCTGGCTATCACTGAACTATGGTATTCCTTCAGTTCTGGCTATCACTGAACTATGGTATTCCTTCAGTTCTGGCTATCACTGAACTATGGTATTCCTTCAGTTCTGGCTATCACTGAACTATGGTATTCCTTCAGTTCTGGCTATCACTGAACTATGGTATTCCTTCAGTTCTGGCTATCACTGAACTATGGTATTCCTTCAGTTCTGGCTATCACTGAACTATGGTATTCCTTCAGTTCTGGCTATCACTGAACTATGGTATTCCTTCAGTTCTGGCTACCACTGAACTATGGTATTCCTTCAGTTCTGGCTATCACTGAACTATGGTATTCCTTCAGTTCTGGCTATCACTGAACTATGGTATTCCTTCAGTTCTGGTTATCACTGAACTATGGTATTCCTTCAGTTCTGGCTATCACTGAACTATGGTATTCCTTCAGTTCTGGCTATCACTGAACTATGGTATTCCTTCAGTTCTGGCTATCACTGAACTATGGTATTCCTTCAGTTCTGGCTATCACTGAACTATGGTATTCCTTCAGTTCTGGCTATCACTGAACTATGGTATTCCTTCAGTTCTGGCTATCACTGAACTATGGTATTCCTTCAGTTCTGGCTATCACTGAACTATGGTATTCCTTCAGTTCTGGCTATCACTGAACTATGGTATTCCTTCAGTTCTGGCTACCACTGAACTATGGTATTCCTTCAGTTCTGGCTATCACTGAACTATGGTATTCCTTCAGTTCTGGCTATCACTGAACTATGGTATTCCTTCAGTTCTGGTTATCACTGAACTATGGTATTCCTTCAGTTCTGGCTATCACTGAACTATGGTATTCCTTCAGTTCTGGGTATCACTGAACTATGGTATTCCTTCAGTTCTGGCTATCACTGAACTATGGTATTCCTTCAGTTCTGGTTATCACTGAACTATGGTATTCCTTCAGTTCTGGCTATCACTGAACTATGGTATTCCTTCAGTTCTGGTTATCACTGAGCTATGGTATTCCTTCAGTTCTGGCTATCACTGAACTATGGTATTCCTTCAGTTCTGGCTATCACTGAACTATGGTATTCCTTCAGTTCTGGCTATCACTGAACTATGGTATTCCTTCAGTTCTGGCTATCACTGAACTATGGTATTCCTTCAGTTCTGGCTACCACTGAACTATGGTATTCCTTCAGTTCTGGCTATCACTGAACTATGGTATTCCTTCAGTTCTGGCTATCACTGAACTATGGTATTCCTTCAGTTCTGGTTATCACTGAACTATGGTATTCCTTCAGTTCTGGCTATCACTGAACTATGGTATTCCTTCAGTTCTGGCTATCACTGAACTATGGTATTCCTTCAGTTCTGGCTATCACTGAACTATGGTATTCCTTCAGTTCTGGTTATCACTGAACTATGGTATTCCTTCAGTTCTGGCTATCACTGAATTATGGTATTCCTTCAGTTCTGGTTATCACTGAGCTATGGTATTCCTTCAGTTCTGGCTATCACTGAACTATGGTATTCCTTCAGTTCTGGCTATCACTGAACTATGGTATTCCTTCAGTTCTGGCTATCACTGAACTATGGTATTCCTTCAGTTCTGGCTATCACTGAACTATGGTATTCCTTCAGTTCTGGTTATCACTGAACTATGGTATTCCTTCAGTTCTGGCTATCACTGAACTATGGTATTCCTTCAGTTCTGGTTATCACTGAGCTATGGTATTCCTTCAGTTCTGGCTATCACTGAACTATGGTATTCCTTCAGTTCTGGCTATCACTGAACTATGGTATTCCTTCAGTTCTGGCTATCACTGAACTATGGTATTCTTTTAGTTCTGGCTATCACTGAACTATGGTATTTCTTCAGTTCTGGTTATCACTGAACTATGGTATTCCTTCAGTTCTGGCTACCACTGAACTATGGTATTCCTTCAGTTCTGGCTATCACTGAACTATGGTATTCCTTCAGTTCTGGCTATCACTGAACAATGGTATTCCTTCAGTTCTGGCTGTCACTGAACTATGGTATTCCTTCAGTTCTGGCTATCACTGAACTATGGTATTCCTTCAGTTTTGGCTATCACTGAACTATGGTATTCCTTCAGTTCTGGCTATCACTGAACTATGGTATTCCTTCAGTTCTGACTATCACTGAACTATGGTATTCCTTCAGTTCTGGTTATCACTGAACTATGGTATTCCTTCAGTTCTGGTTATCACTGAACTATGGTATTCCTTCAGTTCTGGCTATCACTGAACTATGGTATTCCTTCAGTTCTGGCTATCACTGAACTATGGTATTCCTTCAGTTCTGGCTATCACTGAACTATGGTATTCCTTCAGTTCTGGCTATCACTGAACTATGGTATTCCTTCAGTTCTGGCTATCACTGAACTATGGTATTCCTTCAGTTCTGACTATCACTGAACTATGGTATTCCTTCAGTTCTGGTTATCACTGAACTATGGTATTCCTTCAGTTCTGGTTATCACTGAACTATGGTATTCCTTCAGTTCTGACTATCACTGAACTATGGTATTCCTTCAGTTCTGACTATCACTGAACTATGGTATTCCTTCAGTTCTGGTTATCACTGAACTATGGTATTCCTTCAGTTCTGACTATCACTGAACTATGGTATTCCTTCAGTTCTGACTATCACTGAACTATGGTATTCCTTCAGTTCTGGCTATCACTGAACTATGGTATTCCTTCAGTTCTGGCTATCACTGAACTATGGTATTCCTTCAGTTCTGGCTATCACTGAACTATGGTATTCCTTCAGTTCTGGCTATCACTGAACTATGGTATTCCTTCAGTTCTGGCTATCACTGAACTATGGTATTCCTTCAGTTCTGACTATCACTGAACTATGGTATTCCTTC
>JBAKBP010034826.1:0-20252 GCA_037953745.1 Lithodes maja | reverse complement strand
GTTTGAAAGCTCTGTGTCCCATTCTTGTCTTGCCCTTGTTCTGCTCACTGCTGATAGTGTGTGGATGTCATGGGGTAGAGGCTCGATGGAAGTTAGCTGGTGTCCTAATTTGGCTGCCTCGTCTGCGATTGCGTTACCCTTAATGCCAACATGTGAGGGGATCCATTGTAGTTTGATATTTCTGGGCGAGTTAAGTGTCGTGATGAGGATATGTTGTATGGTGTGGACTATGTTTCTATGCGATTCGGGATTGGGCGAGAGGAGTAGATGGAGTGAAGATTGGGAATCTGTGTATATTACTATATTCTGTAGTGGGAGATGTGATTGGCAAAACTGGAGTGCTTTTTGGATTGCAAAAAGTTCTGAGGTGATGTTAGAGTGGGTGGCAGCGAGTTTCCATGACTGGCAGATGCTTATCTCTTCATAATAGACGGCTGCTGCAGCTGATGGGGGGGATGGGATGTATGAGCCGTCTGTAAAGATTGGGGAGTGGTTTGTGAATTTAGTGTGGTGTAGTTCGTTGAATAGGTGTTTGGCTTTGGCTGAGTCCTGTGATTTTTTGAAGGACGGATGTAGAGTTGTGAAGATCATGTTGGTTAGGGTTATCCACGGGGGGACTGGTGGAACTGGTGCTGTGGGTGCTGAATGGATTGTGGTGCCTGTCAGTCTTTGTAAAGTGTGAGCGGAGCGAGAGATGAAGGATGTTCGATATCCTTGCCTGTTTATGGGTCTGTTTGTCAATTCTCTGGTGACGGACAATTGTAGGGGATGGTTTTCTGGTAGCTGGGAAGCTTTCAATAGCCATTTGCTGTCTGTCAATTGTCTGGTACGATTAAGTGGCAGTAAACCTGCTTCGGCCTGGAGGGAGACTATTGGCGATGAACAGAATGCTCCCAGCGCTATTCGAAGGGCTGAGTTTTGGATTGTGTTGAGCTTGTCTAGGTGTGTTGGAGCGGCTGAACCGTATACGGGGCTGCCATATTGTACTTTGCTCTGGATATATACTGTATAGAATTTTAATAGCATTTCTCTACTGGCTCCCCATCTTGCCCCGGCCAGGTACTTCATGATGTTTAGACGTTTTGTACAGGATGTGCGGAGGTAATCAATGTGTTTGTTCCACGTCAGGGAAGGGCCATCTAGTTTCAAGCCGAGGAAGGTATGTTCTCTCACTAGTTGAATTGGGGTGTTTTCGATGATTATGTTAGGTAATCTTGGAAGTCTTTTGCGGGTGAAGCACATTAGGGCGCTTTTCTGCTTGTTGATCTGAAGTCCCCATTCTGTCGACCATTCTGCTATCAGGTCTGTGGCTTCCTGTAGGTGGTGTTCTGCTTCGTGTAGGGTTGTGGCTTCACATATAATGGCTACGTCATCGGCGTATATCAGGTGGGTGGTGTGAGGTGTTTTGGGTATGTCTGACAATAGAGCATTGAATAGGGGTGGACTGATGCCTGAGCCTTGAGGTAGTCCTCTGTGATGGGGGTGTTCTTGAGATAGCGTGCCTCCTATTGCTACTTTAAATGTTCGGTGTTCTAAGAAGCTGTGAAACCATTTTAAGGGAAGTCCTTCAATGCCCATCTTTGATAGTTTATATAATATGCCTTTGTGGGAGGCTGAATCGAAGGCGCTTTTTAAGTCAAGGAATAGTATCAGCATTATTTTGTTGTTGTTGTAGGTTTCTTGGATTCGTTGTTCTAAATTGAGGAGGATATCAACTGTGCCTCTGCCTGGTCTGAATCCACTTTGTTCTGGTGACAGTTTGTGATGGGTTTCAAACCACCAGCTGAGTCGTCGGGCAATTATTTTCTCCAGTAATTTTCCTATGCACGATAGTAGGACTATTGGGCGTAGTGAAGCAGGGTTGGAGGGGTCTTTGCCTGGTTTTGGGAATGGGAGAATTACAGATTGCTTCCATGCGTTGGGAAATGTTCCGGTCTGCCAGCTTTTGTTGAATAAGGTTATAAGGTGATCTTGCCAATGGAGTGTAAGGTGCGAGAGGAATTCATTGGCAACTAAGTCAGCTCCCATAGCTTTTTTGGCGGGGAGAGATGATATCGCGTACTGAAGTTCGGGTTTGGTGATTGGGTTGTCAATGCCATGTGTCGAGGGTGATGATAGAGCTGTGTTTATATGACGAGTCAGGAGATCTTGATTGATTAGTGGAGCTGGGATGCTGTATTGGTCTTTGTAGAAGGAGGCTAGAAAATTTGCTTTGGCTGTGTCAGTCATTAATGCGACCCCGTTTTGGCTCAGGGGGAGGGGACAATGTTTATTTCTTCCTTTCATACTTTTTAGGAAGTTCCAAGTTCGAGTAGATGAAGTGTTGAAAGATAAGGTACTGCAGAAGCTTGCCCAGGCCTTTCTTTTTGCTTTGAGAATAATGCGTGTTGCGATACAATTTAGCTGTTTATATTTATAACAGTTATGTATGGTGGGTTGTCTCCGCCATGTGTACCAGGCTTTACGTCTGCTATTTATAGCCTCAGCACATTCTGTGGTCCACCAAGGAACTCTTGGCTTTGCCCCTTTCTTTGAGTGGTATAGTTTGAAGGCTGATGTGGCTGCTTTGGTAAGTGTCTGGGTGAAGGATGTCGTTAGTACTTCTAGGGATTGATTCTTTACTGGTGTTGTTTGTCTAAGGGTGGTTTGGAAGTTTTGCCATCCTTTGTCTGTTATTTTCCAGTGGGGACGAGTGATGTTGTCCGAGGTTATTTTTTGTGAAGTCGATGTGATATAGATGGGGAGATGGTCACTTGCCATGTATGGGCCTAGTTTTATATCAACGTCATTGAATATGTGGGAGCCGATGCAGAGGTCTATTGTGGATGAGCGGCCTGTATGTGGATCTATGCGTGTGCCCAAGGCGGGTGGTGTTAGGAGATTTAAATTCACAGATTCTAGAAGCACCTGAAATAACACTTTTCCTGAAGGATTTAGGGAGCCTGGTGGAGCGTATGGGTCCCAAAGTTTGTGTCGTGCATTGAAGTCTCCTAGAATCATGCATGGGGGTGGGACTTGTTGAAAGAGATGGTTGATTTCTGTTATGGTGAAATCTTTGCAGGGGTTGTAACAGAGGAGGATGGAGCACCACTTTCCCGAGAGAGCTATCTGAACGGCCATTGATTCTATTACGTTATTGTTGTTGTTGTAAGGGGTGAGTTCAAGTATACGGCAGGATATATTCTCACGTACCATTATGGCCAAGCCTCCTCCTCTCAGGCCTTGTAGTCTGTCTTCTCTGAAGATTGTGTACCCTGGCATTACTATGTTGGTGGATGGATTCAACCAAGTTTCGCATAGGCCTATTATAGTTGGCATGTCCCTATCTACCGTTGTTTTAAAGTCGTGAGTCTTATTAAAGATGCTTCTGGCATTCCATAGCATGAACTTTAAGGGTGGGGAGGACGGGTCCATTATTGAGGGAGTATTATAGCGACTGCATATGGCCAAAGCCGAGAGATTATGTCTGGGAAGGTTGTTCCTTTGAGGTATAGCTGTATTGCTTGAAGTAGGAGATGTAGAAGTTGTGTACCGGTACTCGTGTGGGAAGCTGAGTCGGCTGAAGCTGCGTAGGTTTCATCTTGGTGCGGTGTGTGTGTGTTTAATTGTGATTTTGTGGTTTGTTCAGATTGGGTTTGAGGTTGACGTTGGTGTTGATAAGTCTGGCATTTTGGATTAGCGGTTACATTGGGTGTTGTGATGTTGGGGGACTGTGTTCCGGTGTTGGAGCATGGAGTGATGTCGTCGAAGTCAAGTTGGTGGGCTGTGGTACAGCGTTGAGTTTTGGGGCCATTTTGGCGTTGGGATCTGGGAATTGGTGCCTTGTGGATCAGGATTTTACCATGATTAGTCGGATTTATGGTGACCTCGTGTTCGTCTTCTTCCAGTTCAATGTCATCCTGGTCGGGGACTTCGTCTTCTAGGACTGAAAAGGGGTTTGAAAGTTTAGCATAGCTTAGGTCGTCTCTGACGGCTCTAGTGGGCTTGGGATCTGTTGTAATTTGTGTATTGGGTGGTGTAGACTTGGCATTGATAGGGTTAAGCTCACGTAATTGTCGGTTAACATCTTTTAGTGCTGAGAGGTCTGCCTGAGCTTTGTTATGAATTTCTGAAGCTTTGATATAGATTGGGCACTTGAAGGAGACTACTCTATGTGTGCCACCACAGAAATAGCAATGGGGATTATTTTGGCATCTTAGCTGGTCAGAACCTGATGTTAGGGAATGGAATCCACTGCACATTGAGCATCTTACCTTGTTCCTGCATGATATAGCACTGTGTCCGAATCGGTGGCAGTTGTAACAGCGCAGAATGGGGAATGTGTATTGGGATACCTGGTAGCTCGTCATATCTATTGCTACTCGGGGCGGGAGCTCGCCTTCGAAGCATAGCCTTACTGCATCGGATTTTGATTTTTCACCATTCTTATACCTAGGAGGGATCCTCAAGACCTCAAGTAGCCTAGCTGGGTGTGTGCCTAGAGTTTTTAGTGATTTATAGATGTCTTCTTCTGACAAATCTTCAGAAACAGGGCTAATCTTACCGAAAGTGATGCCATGTTCTGCTGCGTCGGCTGGGGAGCGGGCCTTCCGACATTTTACTTGCCAACTGCCTAGTTGTGTCATGGATTCAATCGGTGAATCAGCAAGGTTATCTATATCTGTGGCTAATATAGAGAAACAGAAAGCAGATCCCTTACCAATTAAGTGAGGACTTCCCTGTGCCTGTAGAATATACTTGCCAAAATATACATCTTTTAGTGCTCTAGTTAAGGTGTGTGGATTGTTGAAGGCAATGGAGTTGTCAGCTGTTCGAACAATGTAGGTTATCACGTTGTCAGTGTCACTAGGCCTATTTGGGGGGGCATTGAAGTGTAGATTTGGTGAGGAGGCTCTGTTCGGTTTTTTATGGTTTCCTGAACCATTCACTGAATCTTCGTCATTGTCTGAGGCAAGGCTTCTCTTTTGAGGAGTAGCGTCGGCGGTTGTTGTGATGTCCATGGCTGCGTGTTCTGGCGGCGGGTGCCTCTGCCTCATTCCATCTTCTTCAGGCTCTTCCATGGTGATGAAGAATTGGAGAATCGCTTCCTGTCCACTGTCCCTATGTGTTGAGGGCAGCGGGTAAGAAGTGTGGGGGTATTTTCAGTCACTATTGGGGTAATATGGCAAGATAAAGGCAGAGAGGGCGCAATACACTTGAACTCATATAGCCTAAATAAAGGCCCTTAAAAAGCACTAAACAGACTTTTATTAATTATTTTTATTTTGTGACTTCACGCTCAACCATGGTAGGCTACCGTCATAATAATTATAAGATATAGTTGTGGGAATAACGTTGATTATTCTATAAGCGAATATTTAGTGAAATATTCGTATACCATCGTGGCTTGTTTGGCTCCGCTATAGTGTTCTCTCTGACAGTCAGAGGGCACCACCGTCCGTTCTTCTCTCCCCCACTCCGAGTCCCAGCCACCATTTCGCTTCGTAGAAATCTATGTTCCCTCTAGCTGGCCATATACTTATACAAATCATCTCTCCACATCCCCTAGGCCTTCATACACCCTCACACGCCATCACTGGGTGAAAGTTGATAAGTGTCAAAAGCAAACTACGTGAATTTAAAGGAAGTTGAGCAAGGGATAAACGAGAATCCGTTTAGGCCTACCTTTTCTGCCGACCGACGAATCGAAAATCACCAACATCTTCGAAATATCTCTTCATATATACTACACATATATCAAATAACAATGCTAACATGTAGATTGGGTCCTACTACAATAACATTATCGATATCAATCGACGTTACTCTACATATTAGGCAATTAGGTGGACAAAAATATCATCGCATTTCCGCGGTAAAATTTGAAGCGACTTCGGCTATATAGGCTACTACCTCATAGCCGTATATATATTCTTCAAATGCAAAAAATAACAACTTTAGCAAATAGACTAGGGTCCTGTCACACTATATAATTATGTCTATGTTTATCCATGTCACTTTACATTTTCGGTGGAAAACGCAATATACCAATCCTGTTAGAAGACCATATTTAAGCTAGGGAGACGGTACACAGGAGTCATTGAGTGACATCACAGAGGCCCAAACAAGTGACTGTCGTGGTTCCAATACTACCGCCATGGGCCTACCACCTTTGTTACTATACAGTGATCACTACTGTCATCATCATCAATACAACTACAACCATCATCACTACTATTATCACTATCACATACACTATATTATACTGTATGTTTTGTATTTTTATTATTATGCCCCCTCCACCATTATACCCCCCTCCCCCTCTTTCCCCTGCCCCCCATATACAATATATATTATTAATAGGCTAGTATCTATTTATTATATATTATTATTATTCTACTCCCCCCTCCCCCTCCCCTCCCTCCTCCCCCTCCCCCCCCTCCCCCTCCCCCCATATATATATACAGTATATATATATATATAATTCGTATATATGTATTTATGTATGTTATGCCCCCACCCCCTCCCCCATTATACATCCCTCCCCCTCTTCCCCACATATATAAATATATATATTTATATTATTACTAGTATCCATTATTATTATTATATATTATTATTGTTATACCTCCCTCCTCCCACTCCCCCCTCTCCCTCCCACTCCCCCCTCCCCTCCCCTCCCTCCCTCTCCTCCTCCCCCCTCCTCAAGTACAAGTGTGTAGCTTGGGGGAGTGAAGTGCTACCGTCCTTCACAGCTGATATTCGTGCGTTTGCAGTCGGAAACTGCGCTTATTAAACGAGGGTGGGTGGTGGGAAGACCTACTGCGACCTTCCTGTGCTCGGTGCTGACTATCTGTTTATTTAAATGTGTGCACCGCCATCATGGCAGCCAATCAACCCCTGGAAACGCTTACTGCACCATTACCCACTGATGTTGACAACGGTACGTGTAATGAAACTATTCAAAGTGAACCCAATTTAAATGAGATCCCGACGGCTACTCTTACCTGGAATTATCTTAATGATAACTACACCAAGACTGTACTCCAAAAAAAGTGTTGCTAGTTGGGAATATCACAAATTTGGGTTACTAAAGGACAACTAATAAATATGACATTAGAAAAGAATGAAGTGACCATTTCTACTTCAAATAAAGCTGGAAAAGACAAGACAATTATTGAAGAAAAGGACTTGGAAATAGAAAAGCTTCGAAGTGAAATTAAGAATATCAACTCTACATTACAAATGTTGAATGAGCGAATTTTGGCCATTGAAGCAGGAAATGGCCGACAACAATTCGAACCAAATACGGAGGTTGTAGCAGTTATATCAACGCCAAGTGAGGAGTTACGACTCTCAGACCAAACCACCATTCAAGCCATGGAGAAGGAAATGGAAAAACGAATCACTGATCGAATCAATGCTGTAGAAGAACAGTTCCGGACCAGAGAGGAAGGAATGAGACAACTAGCAGGTCGAGTCTCTGCTATGGAACAACGGATCCTGACTGAAGAGCAACACCCACCAACAGAAAATTCATCAGGAATACAGGACCGTGGTAAAGAGGCAATGGAGCGACTACATCAACGAATCACCGAGTTGGAGGTTCACTACCAAGGGGACCGAGACGTCCCTGAAAACAGGAGCAACGTTGACAATGGAGGTTCGTCAAAGCGCACAAATAGGACTCTATTCCTGGGAGACACCAACTTCAGCGAAATACTTACTTCAGATCTCAACAGTAAATGCTCAGTTAGAACAATACTAAATGCAAATTTTGATTTAATGAAATGCTGGGTAGCAGAGAAGCTAAGCTGGATACCAGATACATGTATTATTTACTGTGGTTTGTATGACTTATTGGAAGACAAATCACCTGAAGTAGTACTAGACAATATTGGTTACTTAATAAGAGAACTGAAAGATAAGAATGAAGCAATGCAAATATTAATTTGTCAAATTGTACCTAGCCTGGAGCAAGATATTTTACACGCTAGAATAAACGATCTAAATGAGCATATCCTAAATTGGAGTAATGCAAATGATAAGAATAATAAAACCAGAACTTGCTTTCAGACTCGGTACTGGAGATATCGATGAACTCTGCTTTTACTTGGAAGGGAATACCAAGGGTATGACACTAAACAGGCTTGGAGTTATAAGGTTAATAGAAGTTATGCAAAAACAATGTTCTAATTTTAGTCTCTGTTCTAACTGGAATGAAACCAAGCATGGTGTTACTCTCCCTTATAGTTATCATAACACTGACTCACAAATACAAGAGAGAAACCAGGTGCCTAGAAATAATAGATATGAAGTTAGTGCATGGCAGGATTATCCATATAGGCATAGGCATGAATATAACCATAGAGAAGGACCCACAAATCAAGGACACTATACTGATAGGCACAATAGAAATGACTATCACTCATCAAATGGTACTAGAGAAAGAACACAAATACCGTATTCCACACAAAGAGGGTGCTACAATTGTGGCGAGTATAATCACAGACAAGCTAACTGTAGATACGACTATAAATTAAGATGCTCTTCATGTAACAAACTAGGACACAAAAGCCGATTATGTAATCATTATAGCAAATAGGAACTAGGCCATGAAGAAACTGCCGGAAGAACTTTACAAAAACACATGGATCACTTAACCATAGAACATTTGAATGCTCAGTCACTCTTAGCAAGTTTTGATGAAATATGTGACGTTAACCACTCCGTTAGAACCGCATGGCTTGTCCTACAGTGACTCGCTAGGATCGCCAGGGCAGTGGATGTGGCTACAGTTGATGTATTGTTGTGTGTTTTATTTCATATGAAAGCTCGTGTCATGGGCAGTCCAGAAAGGCTCTTTGTCTTCACCCATGTCAAGGCTTTATATATTTAATTGCAAAGTATATGTTTTATCATTAAGTAGTAATGATAGGAGTTGAGAGAGAGAGAGAGAGTAGAACAGAGTGGGGGGAGGCGCGCAGTGTTTTGCTATACTCGATGACGTCATAGCTGGCTGGCCTCTCGGGGATTGGTTAGAGGAGTTTTTTACCATGCTTGATGAAGTCATGTTTAGCTAGCTTCTTTAGTATTGGCCAGAGGACTTGTTACCGCTTTTCTATGCGGTTCGAGCTAGTGCTAGTATATATACAGCTCCCTCGCCACTTTCTCTCTCAGATCTGGTTTCTAGAACGCATCCCGTTTATCCCTTTTATCCCTTGGATACCTGTCCCCCTCTCTGCACCTGAGTACCTTTTCCTCTGCCTATCTCTCTCATTTTCCATATCTTTCACCACCTTTTATTAATATTATACCCCCTCTGGTTAACTCTGCAAAATCAGCTTCATGCTGGCCAGTTGTATTGTGCGTTAAGGTCTGATATAACCCATGTAGGCTATGTTAGTTGTTAAGATAAGTTGATCACGAAGCATTGGTTGGCATTCATATTGTTCAGTACCACTTCCTATAATTATTAGTGTTCTGCTGGATTAGGAGTCTGATACTATAAGGTATTGTTTCCGATGGGTGCTGGCTTTAGTTAAAAGCTGCACGACATACCTGAGAACTGGAGTTGATTGGGTAAATTCTAGTCTGTGTGCCATTGAGAGTAGAGCATGCACTAATGAGGGCTTTTTGCCTATACCATTCTGCACTGTTCTAAGCTCGTTGTTTGTCTTTGAGGTACGCCAGGAGAACGCTTAATACTTCGGTATTAAGGTTTCTCAAGAGAGCTACCATTTCCTATAACGTAATATTTGACGCACAGACTTGAGATTTGCACTAGGCTATGCGGCATGCCATGCGCACCAGTATCTCGTATCATTGACTCTAGCTAGACTTTATCAGTCATAGTAGACATTAAGTATATTAACCCAATTACTCTTTTTATGCATACCCGTTTATGATTACACAAGCATTTCGCAGCCTAGTTTGATGTATGGAGACACAAACGACTTAGGCTCTTTTTGTTGATAGGAATACTGCATTGTCGTGGCGATTATTATTATTGTTGTGGCGTTTAGGATATTCTTGGCTCCGACTGCATTATATATCCTGCCTTTTTGTGTGCATAGCCTGCACGAGCATTGTTCCGCTGCCTGCCTTTTTGGGTTCCATTTCCGATTCGAGCATCTTGATAGCATCTAACATTTAAAGAAGATTCCTTGTTGGTGTTGAAGGACTTTAGTGCACTTTCTTTCATGCAGGAGTGCCTGACATTTATTTGATTAAAGTAACGTAAGCTGTAACTTCCTTTACCACCTTACTTTGCATACCATAACCAAGCACCTTCGGTTATAGGTAGTATAGGCTGTTTTCACATAACATTAAGCCTAGAGTAGACGCACATTTATTGAGAGTTTGATAGCCTATTATTGCATATAGAACTCGGAGAGTATTTGTGTTCTTTGTTCACTGGGAATATACATCAGAGGTTGGATCTAGCGCTTTCGTTGTAGCATTTATGCCATTACTAGTCCAATGAATAAGAACCCTGTTATATTTAAACCTCAGTCGGTAACAAATATTATTGATGATCAATGAACGAAACTTGGACATTCTCTGTGTTAGTGAAACGTGGCTTTCTTCTAATATCCCAGACAGTTTTGTAAATATTAATGGCTATAGTATATACCGAAATGATAATGGTAGGGGAGGAGGTGTGTGTATATAATTATGTAAGAGATAATTTACAAACTAGTAAAATAACTATGAATATAGATCAACAAAGTGGAGTAGAGGAAATCTGGCTCAGTGTACAAATTCGAAAGTTACCTACAATTCTCATTGGTTGTATGTATCGTCACCCCAAAGCTCCTGTATCGTCATTTGATTATATCCAAGAAGTGTTAAAGTCTGTTTGTCTACGTAAACAAAAACAAAATCTTTTAGGAGACTTAAACGATGACCTGTTTTTTAGTACAAATAAGATTGGTAAAATTATAACTACCAATCATCTCCATCAGCTTATTCAGAAACCCACAAGAATCACTTCTCACTCTAGCACCCTATTAGACGTCATAATTACTAATAACCTTAACACAGTACACTATGCAGATGTTGTATCACACTCAATTGGAGATCACGAAATATTTATGGTGGAAGTAAATGCTAGAAAACCCAAACGTCAACCCATAATTAAGACTTTTAGACAAATGAGTAATTATGATAAAGATAATTTTTGTGACTTGATTATGGGTGAAACGGATAGACTAAATAAGATAATGGATACTGATGATGTAGATAAACAGGTAGAAATATTTACAACTGTATTTATAGAATGTCTCGATAAATGTGCTCCAATAACTACAAAGGAGATAAAAAGGCCCTATGCCCTTGGATAAACAACACCATTAAAACCGCAATAAGCGAAAGGAATACGCTACAAGCTTCATTAAAACACGATAGACAAAACAGAGATCTAGAGTCAAAGTATAAAACTGAGAAAAAACGAGTCAAGTCTCTCATAGCAGGAACAAAAAGTAAATTTTACCATGACCAATTTAATAATTGTAAAGGTGATACAGCATCAACTTGGAAATTAATAAAACAAATAGTTCCCAGTAATAAGAAATCTTCAAGTATCCAATCCTTTGATAACACGATAGAAAAGTAGACAAATTTAACGATTTCTTTGCAAATGTAGGCAAATCATCGTATGAGAAATCACAAAATAACATTACACTAGACACAGATGAGAATACCGACCAACGATATGAGACTTCTACAACTGCTAACAATCTTTTTAGACTAAAACCAATTGACACAAATACTATAATTCTAACATTTAAGCAGCTTAAAGACACGAAAGCTTGTGGTTCTGATGGGATTTCTCTTCAGATGTTATAAGATGCTTTGTATGTTACAATATCTTATTTAACCTGTATAATAAACACCTCGATAGTAACTGGTAAGTTCCCGAAAATGTGGATGCATGCTATAATTAAACCAATATATAAAAATGGAGACAAAGATTGTGTTGCTAATTATCGACCCATTTCACTTCTCCCAATATTATCAAAAGTTTTAGAGAAAGTCGCCACAAATCAGTATATGTCGCACTTGGAAAACAACAATCTGCTTTCTATAAGTCAACATGGTTTTCGGCCAAATTTATCAACGGAAACAGCCCTCACTTTATTAACTAATAAAATATATACTAATATGGATAACAAAAAAGTGTCTTTACTAACACTGCTTGATTTGTCTAAAGCTTTCGACAGTGTCAGTCATCAAATATTGTTAGAAAAATGGAAAAAAAAATAATATTGACTCATTCTGGCTTATGAATTACTTGACCGATAGGACACATGCTGTGCAGTTGGGTGATACAGTCTCATCTACTTTACATGTAACATATGGAGTGCCTCAAGGCTCTATTCTAGGACCCATTCTATTTATTATATTTGTCAATGATTTACTAAACTATGTTAAAGATTGTTTGCTCATTCAGTATGCTGATGATACACATATACTTCAATCAGGCACTCTGGATGAACTAACTACTGTAATTAGCAAAGCAGAAAATACACTCAAAATAGTGAAACAATATTTCCAGAGAAATGGTCTTATGTTGAATGCAAATAAAACTCAATGCATTTTCCTTGGCACTAGACAGCTTTTATCCCAAATACCCTCAAATGTATGTATACAACTCGATGATCATAAAATTATACCTTATACACATGTAACAAATTTAGGACTACATATAGATTGTAACATGCTTTTCAACAAACACACAAGTGAACTGAACAAGAAAGTCATGGGAACGTTGATGTATGTGAATCGTATAAAAGGTAATTTTGACAAAGCTACTAGGGTCATTGTGATTCAATCGCTAATTTTAAGTTTGATAAATTATTGCATAATGATATGGGGTTCAACTAATTGCACTATATTAAATACTGTACAAAAAATGCAGAATTTTGCTGCAAAGGTAGCAGTGGGTGGAGCAAAAAAATATGACCATGTAACTCCGATAATAAAGGATAATAAATATTCGACAAAGAATCAGACCCCAGAAGACTAGCTATTTTAGAAGCTCTATACATCCAAACACTCAACCCCAGCATCAACAACCAAACACAAGACCTTCAAATTCTTCCTTCAGGCAAGCGCTACAGGCATGCTGCCCCCCTCCTCTCGCCCCGTGCCCCCCTCCCTTACGCTTCCATGCTCAGCACACAACTGACAACACCAACCAATCACAGCCACCCACAGCCAACAACCAACCACCGATAAGATTTAGTGCCCGTCTCGCGAATAGACTGCCTTCCACTAATGAACAGCGAGTGCTCCCCCGACGGCAACAGCAGCAGCAGCAGTATCTGGACCTGGTGAGGGGCGTGGGGTCATGAAGGAGTGCTCCCCCAACGCCTCCACCAGCAGCAGGAGCACCAGGAGGAGTGCCAGGATCATCAGCAGGAGCGGCTGGGGAGTCTGGATTGTCGTCCGGTGGGGGCGACCCAGCTGAGCTTCCGGAGGATTGCCGATGCCGCCTGCCTCACCTGAGACGGGCGCATGGCTCATACTGACCTTCCGGCAAATCCTGTGCACGCCGGATGCGTCTCCCCGACAAAGGCCACTCTGCAGGGTTGAAGTACAACAAGGAACGGACTACGCTTTCCTGGAACGCCAGCATAGTCATCTTCCTGCGGGGATTGCACTTCTTGAAGAGTACGAAGGCATTGAAGAGGGCCATTTGGATGAAGTAGAATACGATCTTCTTCGTCCATTTGACCGTCCTTCGCTGGATGGGGAAGTACTGGATCATCTGATTGAAATTATCCACCCCACCCATGTGGCGGTTGTAGTCGTCAACACAAACTGGTTTCATGATGTTCTTGCGACTCCGCTGCCACCTGCCTTTTACCTTCTTCTTGACAAAGGACTGCTTTGGTATGGTGCTCTGGTCGTGGAAGGTGGACACCATGTTGACAATCCGTTTGTCTTTCCAAAGCATCACTAGGGTTGTGCGTTGTTCATCGCCTCTATTGCATCGTCTTCCAGTGTTGCTGCATGGGCAATGTCGCGCAACCGCTTCGGAGCCCCTCGTGCAAGCCTCAGGGTGCCACACACATAGATCTGGTGGTGTGTGAGCATGTGCTGGCACAGGTCAACTGAGTTGTAAAAGTTGTCCATGAATAACTTGTAACCCATGCCTTGCAGGGACTCCGTTAAACCCTCAACCGTTTTCCGGAGAGTTTGACCAATACCAGTGTAGACTTGAAAGTCATACACGAAACCAGGCATGGACTCTGCCAGGATGTACAGCTTGATGGCGTACTTCGTCGGCTTCATCGGGTTGTAGCACTTGAATGAAAGGCGACCCTTCCACCCAAGGCAGCCTTCGTCGATGGACACCTTCCTCTCCGGGACGTAGGCAAGCTTGAAGCCAGCAAGCAGGTAGCGCATGACCGTGCGGATCTTCACTAGCTTGTCTTTGGTCTGCTTGATGACTGCCTTGCTGTTGAATGTGTGGAAATTGCTCAGCAAGGCTTGGAACTTGGAGACCTGCATCGTCTTGCGAAACGTTGGGTAATTATGGACTCCATCATTTAACCAGTAGTGACGCACAGTGGGGAGTTTGTTCACACCCATGAGGAAGTACAGGCCAAGGAATTTGGCCATGTCCTCCTCACTGAATGTTGTCCAGAGAGAACCAACGAATAAGGCATATGCATTGGTCTCACTCACCAGGAACCTGAGCAGTTCTCTTGTAAAGAAGACCTGGAAGAACTGCAGTGGTGTCACTGGTGCTGGAACCCGCAAACCAGGGGTTCCAGTGAAAGGATCAACGTTGGGTGTGAACGGGTCTGAAGTCCACTCGTGATCCTCAGCATACACGGTGGGGGGGCGTGGAGGTGCACGTGCTGGGAGAGCACCACGTCGTCCGTCTGGACGACGTATTTGACCTCTGCGGCCCCTGGGCCTACCACCTCGGCCCTTCATGGGCCCAGATTTTCGGCAGGGAGGGGGAGGGGGTGGGGGGTCATCTTCTGCGGAAGACGAAGGGGGTGGGGGTGATTGTGGATGTGATGAGGGTGATGGAGAAGGTGCTGTGGTGGAGTCAGGCCGTGGGGGTGATGGTGGATGTGATGAGGGTGATGGAGAAGGTGCTGTGGGTAGATGAAGTGGGGCAGGAGGAAGCCTTTGTGGAAGCTCCTCATCGATTGCCGCAGCAATCTCGTCGTGCATGATTTGGCGATGTTCAGGCGGAACAAACGCCATGTAGCGCGCCTCGCTGCCCCCACTGTTACCCAAGGAGATCAGCGAGGGGGAGGCTACGTTAGCAGACAGGACATGTGATGGCGGGGTGTTTAGACTACCCACCGGCAGGAGTGAAGCCAGGATGTGGGGGCTGTCTGAGATGTTGCTGGCCGGTGAATCTATGTGAGGTAACAAGGGACCGCCATGCAGGGTGCGTCGTGAAGCAGGAGAAGAAAAAGAATAGAATGATGTGTGGAAGTCCGGGAATGGTAGTGGTGTGAAGCATTGAGTGGATGTTGATGGTTGTGGTGTGAAGACATGAGTGGATGTTGATGGTAGAATGGGTGCTGGTAGGAGGGGTGTAGGTAGGACGGGTGGGGATGGATGAGTTGGGGCGATGTGTAGTGATGTACGGGGTAGGGGGACGGGTGGGGTTGTACGGGGTTGGGCGATGGGTGTTGATGATCGGCGAGGTAGGGCGACGGGTGTTGATGAGCGGCGAGGTAGGGCGACGGGTGTTGATAAGCGGCGAGGTAGGGCGACGGGTGTTGATGAGCGGCGAGGTAGGGCGACGGGTGTTGATGAGCGGCGAGGTAGGGCGACCGGTGTTGATGAGCGGCGAGGTAGGGCGACGGGTGGAGTTTGTGGAGGTGGAGGTGGAGTTTGTGGAGGTGGTGAAGGGTCGCCCTCGATGAGAATCCTCTTCCTCTTCCCCCTGGGCGATGGAGAATGGGTAAAATCCTCATCCGTTTCACTCCTCTTCATCGCTCCCCATGTCGTCCTCGCTTTCACTCTCGCTGCTGGATATGTCCAGGATTGTGGCAAGGACGGAGGCCAGCTGGTCCTCCGGGATGGGGCGTTTCTTACTCATAGCTACCTGCTGTCGACTAGATGTGTAACTGATCTGTAATGGGAGGGGGGGGTATAAAAAAATACAAAACAGAACAACAAAATACAAAAAAAATATATATATATATATATATATATATATATATATCTACAATTAGAAAAATAAAATAAAATAAAAATAAATAAATAAATCCTCCCCACCCAAAAATAAAATAAAATAAAAATAAATATATATATATATATATAAGTATATATAGTATATATATATATATATTATATATATATATATATGGGGGGAGGGGGGGAGGGGGAGGAGGGAGGGGAGGATTATAATAATCAATATATAATAAATAGATACTAGCCTAGTAATATTTATATGAGGGGCAGGGGGAAGAGGGGGAGGGGGAGGGGGAGGGGGAGGAGTATAATAATAATATATAATAAATAGATACTAGCCTAGTAATATTTATATGGGGGGCAGGGGAAGAGGGGGAGGGGGAGGGGGAGGGGGGGGAGGAGTATAATAATAATATATAATAAATAGATACTAGCCTAGTAATATTTATATGAGGGGCAGGGGAAGAGGGGGAGGGGGAGGGAGTTCTAGTTCAGTCAGTGAAGGAGAAGGTTGTGTTAATCTTAGCTCCTGCCCGGACCACTTACCAGTGACCTTTAGTGACCATTACACCTACCTGTGTTTGGGGCAGTGCACTCGTGTTATATAAAAGTGTTATAGCTCAGTTTTAGCTGTTAGTTTACTTGTTTTTGTTTTTCTGTACTTAGTTTCTTGCTCCTCGCTAAGCTTATTGGGATCATGGCAGGTATGGAGTGCGAGTCTCTAACTGATCTGCATCATCTTATTCTCCAGGTAAGAGAGGAGATGGTTGTGGTGAAGGAAGAGGTCTTGGCTCTAAGGGAGGTTAATGTTAAACTTCAGAGGGAAGTGGATTTGATAAAAGACGAAAATCTAGCTTTCAAGCTTAGCCAAGAGGAAATAAAGTCAAGTAAGGGGAAAAGGGAGGAATGATGAAAAATTGTATTCATGGCAGGTTGTTAAAAATACGGGTGGGAAAGTCACACTCAAGAAGCAGGATAGTAGAATAGGTATGAGTGTGACAAATACATTCTCTCCTTTGCGAGACGAATGTGAGGAAAAGATAGTCAGGATAAGGAGGGATAACCGAAGTGCCTGCCGCCGACTCAGCTCCAACCTCTGACGCTGTGCTACCTACCACCACCACTACCCCCACCACCACCACCACCAAGGGAGCTTCTGCCACCACCGGGGGTTCTCCAACTGCAGCTGCTGGATCCTCCCGAGGGAAAGGTAAGTCTGTGTCCCGAGAAGGTAAATCTGTGTCGATTGTGGGCGACTCCATGGTAAGACATTTAGTTAGGGCTACCCGCACTAAACTTAGGAAAGTTGTGTGTCTGCCTGGCCATGGAGTTGGGAGGGTTTTAGAGAAGATGGACCACATCTTGGAAGATAGTGGAGATAACCCCATTATCTGTCTCAGTGCCGGGAGTAACGATGTTGGTAAGGGTAGAAGTGAGGAACTGCTGCAGCAGTATCGGGATGTGTTAGATAAAGTTAGGATGAAGGGAGGGATCCCTGTAGTACATTGTATCCTACCCAGAAGAGGAGTTCCCAAGGAATGGACATCCAGGGCGATTGGTGTCAATTGCCGTTTGGAGAAATATTGCAAAGAAAAAGCAATACCATTCATTGATAACTGGGATAGTTTCTATGGGAGAGATGGGATGTACGCAAGGGATGGGGTTCATCTTTCACGGTTAGGGGTTTCTACATTAGCTAGTTCTTTAGATAGGGTGGTTGTGGGGTTTTGAACAGAAATATTGAGAGTGTAAATGAGAGGTTAAATGGAACAATTTTAGCGTCAGGCGAAAGCGATAAGGATATTCAGTCTCATGCTAAAAATGATGACTATAATGCAAATGATAGTAAATGATAGGTGCAACGGAAGATGGAAATGTCGCTAAAAACATAGGTAAATTAGGTATAAAGAAAAGAAGTAAATTGAGAGTATATTACACAAATTGTAGGAGTCTATGTAACAAAATGAACGAACTTAGAGCCCTTGTTAGCAAAGAAAATATAGACATAATAGCGCTAACTGAAACGTGGATTAATACAGAAACCAGGCATTTTTTAGCAGAATTTGATATACCAGGATATAGTTTGTTTAAATATGACCGAACAAGTAAGAGGGGTGGCGGTATAGCAGTGTTTGTCAGGAGTACATTAAAAAGCTGTATTAAATCAGGTATTAGACTAAATAACGATAATGAAAGTGTTTGGGTAGAGGTTAACGAAGGTAGTGAGACCATAGTTATTGGAGTTATGTATAGACCGCCAAATATGAGTAGAAATGACGGAACGTCATTATGGGAGGAAATTAAAATGGCATCAAGGTTTAGCAATGTGTGCATTATGGGGGATTTTAATTTTCCGAATATAGATTGGCAGCATCAAATAGGAGACTCTGATTCTGAGGAGTTTATAGAGGTAGTACAAGATAGTTTTTTATTTCAATTCATAGATACGCCGACTAGAGGTAATAATATTCTCGATTTAGTTTTCAGTAACAATGACCATATGATAAATAATGTAGAGATAGGGGACCACCTAGGAAATAGTGACCACAATTATGTGTATTTTAATATACAATGGAAAGGTAATACCAGAGAGAATACAACATTAATACCTGACTTTAGAAAAGCCAATTATGGTGGTTTAAGAAGAGCCCTATTAGCGAACCCTATGGTAAAAAAATTAAGTCGATCCAGGTGTCCAAATGAGTGTACCCCTTCTCAGGCACCTGTCATCTTAAGTCAGGAAGAGACGTCAACCTTGGTAGATACATACGATAATTTTATCAAGTCAGTATTCAATGCACAAAATAAATACATCCCCAAAAGAAAATTTAGATCAACACAGAACCAACCCAAATGGATGAATAATAGACTATTAGATCTTCTAGGACAAAAGAGAGGAATATATAGAAAAATTAGAAAAGGCGAAATTCACCTACTTGCTTACTATCAGAATCTATCAAGACAGGTAAAAAAGGATATTAGGAAAGAAAAAAGAAATTATGAAATTAAGGTTGCCAATGACTCAAAAAATAATCCTAAAGCTTTTTACCAACTATATAAATCCAAGGTTAGAGATGTAATTGGTCCCCTTAAAACTTCGATAGGAGAATTAATGACAGAAAATGATTTAGAAATGTGCAGTACATTAAATAGTCAATTTCTTTCCGTTTTCACTAATGAAAATTTGGCACAGTTTCCAGAAGTCCGTAAGGTATATAGCGATAGTATAGAAAATAGGTTAAGTACGGTTACTATAAGTAGAAATGATGTGCTTAAGGAAATTGACAGACTGAAACCTCATAAATCGCCTGGTCCTGATGAGGTATATGCTAGAGTATTAAAAGAATGTAGGGATGAGTTAAGTTACCCATTAACATTTTTATTTAACAAGTCATTGGAGACAGGTATAGTTCCAGAAGCTTGGAAGCTTGCAAACGTAGTTCCGATCTTCAAAAAAGGTGACAAATCAATAGCATCCAATTACCGTCCCATTAGTCTTACATCAATCATAGGAAAGCTACTAGAGTCAATTATTGCTAGTAAAATTAGAAACCACTTAGATACATTTAATTTAATAAATTCTTCTCAGCATGGATTCACTCAGGGACGTTCTTGCCTTACTAATTTGCTTAGTTTTTTCTCAGAGGTATATGAAGCAGTAGATAATGACAAGTCATATGATATAATATATTTAGATTTCAGTAAAGCTTTCGACAGAGTCCCCCATGAGAGATTGATGAGAAAGGTTGAGGCGCATGGAATAGGTGGGGCGTTGTTGGGATGGATTAGGTCATGGCTAATTGGTAGGAAGCAGAGAGTCAGCATAAATGGTACGAAGTCAGAATGGGGAGCAGTCAAAAGTGGTGTCCCCCAGGGATCTGTATTAGGTCCTCTGTTGTTTGTTATATACATAAATGACCTTGATTTAGGTATAACTAGTAGGATAAGTAAATTTGCAGACGATACCAAAATGGGGAGAACAATTGATTCAGATAGAGATATAGAGTGCCTCCAAAGGGATCTAGATACCTTACACGAATGGTCAGTAAATTGGCAGATGAAGTTTAACATTGACAAATGCAAGGTATTAAAGATAG
>JBAKBP010034825.1:0-20254 GCA_037953745.1 Lithodes maja | reverse complement strand
ATTTGAAACCATAGTCATACTGTATTTAGCATACCCCCAGTAATACAAAAAATATACTGTATATATATTAAAAATAAAAAATAGAAAATATTTGGAATGAGTCTGAGCAAATAGATAGATATAAATACAGTAGATAGAAACTCATCGTCATTTTTCCGTGGCTTCGTCAGACGCGGCACTTGACTTGACTCTGTTTTGATAGTCCCGGGCATTCAATTCCTTCATCATTACCACCAGGCCCACCGCCCCTATCACTGAATGCACTAAAGGCCATAATATACACGAGATATACAAAGTTCAGGCACAAATAAGCAAGTAAAAGGTGGGTGGACTTGAGAGCGTCTTGGCTAGTGTTGACGACATTAACCCATCGGATCCGGGGGGCCTCATATGATCCCGATCGCTGTGTCCGGGGCCATTTTCGTACAGTCAAGTTTCATAATTCAGTAGCTACTGATTGAGAGCACCTAGAGCAGTCAATATTTTTGCAAATTGTAGAACATTTTGTTGTCTGTAGATTGCTGTCGAGATGACATCGCTACGACGCATGGTTGCCGAGTTATGATGATTTTAGCGGCGATTTGTAGCCGCGCATTTTGCCTCATATGAGGCCTCCCGGATTCCGAGGGTTAAAGTTGGCGGCCGTAACTTGCGCAAGTGACGCTGGGATTTCGGATTCACCTGAGTCACTCAGATTTCGCCTCCAAGCAAGAAACACCTTGACAATGGCAGTTTATATTATTATTATTAATATGTTTTTTTATTTTTTTTATGGGTCTTCTCCTGGATGACCTAGATGTGTGTGAATTTGTGTTTTGTCCCTGTTCTTGCTCTGTCATGATTCCCCCCCCCCCCCCCCAAAAAAAAAGAGGAAAAGTGGGGATTGGGCCTGAGTCAATAGATAGATAGATTTGTTATTCCATACATACATAAATAAAATTTTAAGACTGAGTGTTCCACACATAAGTGCAGTTTCAGTCTCTTGTCCTAATGGCGGCATTCCAGGCTGTTAAGGGCTGCTTCACTTGTCAAGTTCTTGGATTTGAGATCGGCGCGTATAGTCCGATCCCAGGTCTTCCTCGGTCCACCCCTTGGTGCAGCTCCCTCCACAATCACAGACCTGCATTTTTTCACCCAATTTTGTTCATCCATTCTCTCCACATGTCCATACCATCCCAGTCTACTTGTACGCATCACCTCGCTAATACTCTTTATACCTAAACGTCTCCTCAGCTCAACATTTGTTATTCTATCCTGTAGCCTGGCCCCACACATCCATCTCACCATTCTCATCTCATTACGCTCCATTCTGTTGACATCCTCTACTTTAACGGCCCATGTTTCTGAGGCATACGTCATTGCACTTCTAACACATGAGGCATACACCTTTCCCTTCAGGGGGAGAGGCATTCTTTTCATGGTCAGGATTGGCATCAATTCTCTGAACTTCCCCCAGCCACACCTAATTCTAGCAACAGTGGCAGCCGCAGCCCCACCACCGGCTGAGGCTGCCACTGTTACAAAAAGATGTATACAGTATAGGGCATACAGTACACCCTGATGGTCCATATCACATTCAAAATTCATTCACTTGTTTGTTTATGTTTTCTAGTTTGATGTTTTGAGTCTTCAATTATTTTTGCTCTCGTTTTCGGTGTATTTTCTGTCTGGATAGCGTAATGCATAAATGCGCGGAATTTCGGTGTGAGCATCCTAGGTTCGAGTCCTTGGAGTGCCACATGTATTTGTTGATTTCATTAATTGAGTTTAGAAGTGAAGTTGGTTGGTGAAAAAATATAAATAATTAGATTTTGACTAAGGAACTCTTTACCCAAGGCCTTAACCTTGTCTTCGTGGTGCGATGCATAAGGTGTTGATATTCGGTGTGAGCATCCTGGGTTCGAATCCACGGACTGCCACATGTGTTTGTAAATTTCATAAATCGATTTTAGGAGTATAGTTGGTTGTTGGAAGGAACATAATAATTATGTATGTATTTATAATTTAAAATATTATTGTTTATTTAATATTGTTTGTTTAGTTTGCAAGTTTTACATTTTAATTTAAATACAGTACTTTAAATGTATGTACAGTACAGTACAGTACAGTATATAATGAGGCACAGACCCCATAGCTGTGGGTGACCGACTCGAGACAGAGCCTGGTTAGTAATAGGACAAAACTAGAGTAATAACAACCAGCACTAATGGGGCTTGTCTGAACGTGACGATAGTGCGTTGTTATGTGTGCGATTAGTTTGCTTGGGAACCAGATTAACTTGCTCATGAGATTTCATAATTTTATTTTATTGAGCATTATTTCCACTTAGCGATTTTGATTAGTTCTTTTGCTTTTATCTTGTGTCGTCCCAGTTTTGGTTTGTTTATTTTGCAAGTTTTACAATTGAATTTGATAGCGTAATGCTTAGTGCGCGGAATTTTGGTGCGAGTACCCTAGGTTGGAGTCCTTGGAGTACCACATGTATTCATTACTTTCATTGATTTCATTACTTAAGTTTATTTGTAAATGTATTGGTTGGTTGGTGAAAACAAATATGAATTGTTCCCGCTGATGGTACATTGGTATCTGGCCATCCTGAATACTCCACTATTTCATGAGTTAGTTATACAAGGTCTTTTTCAAGCTGATTTTAATTTGGTATCTCGACATCCTGATTACTCGACTATTAGCAAGATTTTGTAGCGAACTACAGTACTCCCTCGAATTTGGCGAGAATATGGTCGACATTGCAGGCCGCAAAATTCAAAATCGCAAATTTCAAATAACCTTATGGGATTAATTGAATATGGTCGACATCTCATCATCGAGGGCCTATTTTTTGGTGATTTTCGTCCTTGTTTGTACACACATTATGACACATACACTTAATTATACATCCTACAATAAAGAAAAACACAGAAATACAGATTCAGGGCACAGGTAACACTTCAATTTTGCCCAAGGAAGTCGATTATGCGAGAGCGTGAGGAGTGTGGGAGAATCTATAAACAGTAAACAATGGGCGGCAGGGCGGCCTGACGTCACGATCCTGCTACTCCCCCCCCCCCCCCCGAAAACTAGTGCGGAAACACCGTTTCATAAATATATGATAATTCCACATAGCGATTTTGATTGGTTCTTTTGTATTTACATTGTCTGGTCCCAGTTTTGATTTGTTTATTTTGCAAGTTTAACATTTGAATTATGATAAGTTGTCCATAATATGATGCAGACACATCATCACAGTATCATATTTTTCCATCAAGAATCGAGAAATCTAGCGCTAAATGATTCAATTTACCATCAGCTGGAAGAAAAGTAATTATATGTTTATTATGAAAGTTTGACAAATTGTGTTTTACAATTGTGTTCTTTTATTTAACTGTCTTGATAGCGTAATAGTTAGTGCGGCGAATGTGGGTGTGAGTATCCTAGGTTCGAGTCCTTGGAGTACCACGTGTATTTGTCGGTTTCATTAATTGAGTTTAGAAGTTGTTGTTGTTGTTGTTGTTCCCCAAGCTGCCTGGCCGAACAGCCCCAAGGCCCCGAGCAAGGCCATAACCAAGCGTTGGGAGGTCAATCCACGTTAGAGACGCCGTCACTTGAGATCTAGAAAATATATAAGTAAAAGGAACAGTCAGAGTAAGCTATGGGTATGGCAGAGATTGCTCAGTTCTCACTCTGATAGACCAGCCCATCACCACTGAGTAAAGTTGATTGGTGAAAAGCTATGAAAAAATGTCATTATTTTATTTTGCTAAGGCGTTGTTTCCACATAGCAATTTTGATTAGTTCTTTTGCCTTTATATTGTCTTAGTCCCAGTTTTGGTTTGTTTATTTTGCAAGTCACAATTTACTAGAATAACTTGCTCATGTAGTAATGTACACCCTATGTGGTGGATTGTGTTCTTTTATTTCTAAATGTTATTTTGCTTAAACGTTGTTTCCACATTGTGATTTTTATAAATCTTTATATTGTCTTTGTCCAAGTTTTGGTTTGTTTAGTTTTCAAGTTTTACATTTTAAATTATATTATTATTAGAAATGATTATGTTTGATTGACTAACCTGCCTTTGGGTATTGTTATGTGTTACTAATTTATATATATTGACTAACCTGCCTTCGGGTATTTTTATAATGTGTTACTAACCGGTTGAGTGGTGACTGGCTGGGATATTTGGGCCTTCCCTACGACCTGTGTGGGTAGAGGCTTGACTTATCTGGTTGCGGAAGACCCATTTATTCTGACGAGATAAGCCTTTTTTACACCACCCCTTTCTCTCTCCCTGTGTCTTATTCTTCTTCTCTTCGCACTGGTGGAAAGGGAAATCGTGGCAGATGACCATGTCAACGATGGCTCCTTGAAACCTCCGAGGGTCCTTGAGATACGGCTAGAGCGGTGAGATTGGATACGACCCCGACTGGTGCACCCTTGCCACTGCGAGGTATTAGATAGCTGACAGGGACCACTTCCATTTAACCCTCTGCGTACCGGTGATGTACTTTTCTTGATATTCTGGAAGGTATTAGACGATTTTGGCAGAATATAATGTATTGGACGATTTTGTTGAGCTTGGGAAGGATGTCTACCCATTAAAATGCTACAGACACTCAATTAATCGCAAGATCCAGGGTTCGAATCCCGGGTGGATTGTACGAGTTTTTTCTCAATTGGCTATACGTGCCGATCTCAAATCCAAGAACTTGACAAGTGAAGCAGCCCTTAACAGGGTGCCTGCAACGCCGCCATTAGGACAAGAGACTGAAACTGCACTTATGTGTGGAACATTCAGTCTTAAAATGTTATGTATGTATGTATGTATGGCATGACTTGATTTAAATGGTCTCAATTAATCCTTTAAGCTACCATATTTATCTTTCCTAAGCTTCCTAAGCTTCACAAAATCGTCTAAGCTGAAATCAAATGAAAAATATGTTGCCGGTACCGTATGGGTTTAGCTGTATAGGACGCCTCCGAGAAATGTGACGACTGCAAAGAAGGCTACTGGGCATGCTACCAAAATGTACGGAAAAACTCTTATCGTATTAAAAAGCAAGAGAAACGACATTATTTGCTGGTTCTCGGGGTTTTTAATATGACTTAGATTTTTTCCGCACATTTTGGTAGCATGCCCAGTAGCCTTCTTTGCAGTTGTCACATTTCTTGGAGGTTTCTTCTCTCATTTTGTGTTTTTTTACTACAGTACATTGTTCCCTGTTGTGATCCTCACAGCGTACCCTGCATCGTATGGTATTTGTAGTGCTTCTATGATAGTCGGACCTTTGGCCTTTATGACATCTTAACCCCTTCTGTAATCTGTAGGTCTATAATGATATTCTATCTATATTTTGACAAGTTGTTTAAGTTTAAGAAGGATCTGTGATACTAAAAATATTTCAATAGTTTGAAGCTTGTTAATTGCTGGAGTCCCTTTTTCAACTGATTAAAATAGTCTATTAGAAGCCACAGTAAAAGTTTAAGGCATGACACTGGTACTTACAATGCTATAGTGTATTTATTAAAAGTCGGCCAAAGCTCTTGAATACTAACCTCTAGACCTGATCACGTTCTAAGGAGATCTCCCAAGAAAAATTGACCTGTGCAGCGTTGGAAACTTCTCACCGAGGCGCTATGACATGGAGTGCATAGTGCCTCGGTGAGAAGTTCCCAACGCTACATAGCTCAAATTTTCTTTCCTTAGAACGTGATCAGGTCTAGAGGTTAGTTTTCAAGAGGTTTGGCGTAGTTTTAACGAATACACTATAGCATTTCCAGTATTTATTATCATGGTTCAATGTTTTTAATGATTACACTTCATAAATTAGTGAACAAAATTCTCTTTGCTTCAAAATTCCTCGCTTGACCCCTTCACCGCCATTGTTATTTTCATCTTATTCTGGATTTATGTATGTACACTCGGTAGAAAAAGTATCTGCACCCCTACGCTGATCATCAGGTGTGTATGTACAGCTCGATAGGGTTGGTACTTCTGCCTGCAACTATATCCGATCGTCTCTGACACACGGATATAGTTGCAGGCAGAGGTAGCAACCCTATCGAGTTGTACACACCTGATGATCAGCGTAGGGGTGCAGATACTTTTTTGACCGAGTGTACATACATAAATCCAGAATACGATGAAAATAATAATGGCGGTGAAGGAAGTGAGGAATTTCTGTTTTGTGTATTGTTTTTCATATTTTTTTTGGCTAAATATTTTGTTCCACATACTGTACCTGTACTGTATTGACTGATTAGTTATTTTTTGTCTTTATATTGTGTCGTCCCAGTTTTGGATGATATTAAAATTGGCTACTGACTAACTAGGAATAAAATGCAAGTTGTTACATATATTTTGTGTTCTTTTCAGGTCAAGTGTTCCTATGATGTAGCAAGAATCTGTTGGCTGTTGCCGTGGTGGTATGGCTGCCTGGTCCCGGCCTCTACTGCTTATAAGAAATGTAAGTACTGTACTGTATATTCATAATCTTTTGTTTTTGTAAAGTAAAAAGTGCACTGTATCAAGGAATTGTTGTGCCAACAGTGATGTATGGGGCTGAGACATGGGCTCTGAAGAAAAAGGAGAAAAGAGGGCTGGATGTGATGGAGATGAGCTGCTTGAGGAGTTACTCGTAGAGACAGATTGAGGAATGAAGAGATACGTAGGAGAGTGGGGCAGCAGGAACATTTGTCAGCCAGAGTGGACAGAAGGGTGCTGAGCTGGTATGGTCATGTTGAACGAATGGGAGATGAAAGGCTTACAAAGAGAATATGTGAGTCAGGTACAAGGGGAGATAGAAGGGCAGGAAGACTCCCATTAAGATGGAGAGACTGTAAGAAAGGCTTTGGATGATAGAGGAATGACTATAGATCAGGCAGGGGAAGTGGTGGTGGACATGAGTGAATGGAGAATGCTTGTGAATAGTTGAGTGAACACGTGGTCATTTGGAGTAAGGGGTCGGGCGCAAGTTTGACTAGATAATAGTCCATCAGGCGCCTGGCCCGGGGGGACGATTAATATGAAGGGTGTGCCTGGAAGTGTGGTGGGAGGGCTTGTGGCTTTGGCTCCGCTGCATGTCTGCCTGCCGAGATCGGAACCTCTCCGGGTGGTCAGGGGAGTGCTGGAGCGACCTTGGTAACCCTGGTCTCTGGGTCTTCTCCTGGGTGACCTGGATGTGTGTGAGTGTGTTTTTTATCTGTTTATTTTTTGTTTTATGTTTTTGTATTTTCCCTGTTCTTGCTCTGTCTTGAGTCGGCTACCCCCAAAATGGGGATTGGGCCTGAGCATATAGATAGATAGGTCTATTGGTTTGAATATTTGCTTTACTTAATTTCACAAAAAAAAAAAATAGGTTGGTCATTATTGTTTGTGCATTTAGTAGTCTTGAGCATCCAGTCATTAGATACCTGTTGATTTTCCTTTAATTTTGTTGCTATAGCTTCCACAATGTTAAGTTCTTTTGGTTTTGATTATGGTAATATTTGTCTGATGAATGATAGGCTATATAATTTATTTGTTTCCACATAGCGACTTTGTCCCAGTTTTGGTTTGCTTAGTTTGAAATTTTAATTTATTGACTAAACATTGCGTAGCAATATATAGGTATGGCATATTTACTTAGGTCCTTATGTTGTATTTCTCGGTACCAATAATTGAGGCCTTTTTATTTGTGTGATTATATACCATTCACTTTTATTAATCTTTACTCAGTTTAATATGAGGGTACATGTACACTTGTGCCAGTCTTATGCCACTCAGAAATAAGATAAATTTCTAAGTCCATGATTATTTATATGAATCAACCAAGTTGTCCATTGTATCCATGAAGTTTATTAAGTTATTTCCATAGCAATTTTGATTACTTCCTTTCTATCTTGTTTAACTAAGTTTATTTTTAAAGTTTTACATTATAATTTGGCAAAGCCAAATGTTACAAGGTTTATTGAGAAAAAAGTATACCAGGTCAATTTTATTAGACAGAAATAACAATAAGTTAAAGGTTTTTGTTAATTATAATAATTCATAAAATATAGTCTAGTAAAAAATATACAGTACCCAAAGAAATTACAGTAAAACCTGTTAGTAACTTCAGTTATTTTGCACTTATCATCTTGAGTTTTAAATGTTAATTGGTCATGTCCTGACTTTAGTCAATGCTACTTTATAAAAATCATGGTCACCAATGCTTTGAAAATCTATAATTGTTGTGATATTACTAAAGTATTGAAAGTGATCATATTATCCATTTAAAACGGCAGACTAGTTGTTGATAATCCCAAAGCCTAAAGTTTGTAAGTGATTGAACTAGTTGAGTTTACTATAAGTACATTAAGTGAAATATAAGTAAATTCCATTGAAAGGTGCTTGAAGAGTTAAGTAATTTTATCACAAATAGGCAGCTGTCATGTAACATTTGGAAATACAGTAAGTTTTGAATACCATATCTTGTTTTATTATAATACATTTAATAGGATACAGTTCAACTTAGGTTCATATCAAAGGCTGGACTATGAATATTTAAATCCCATTCAGTAATGTAAGTATTTTGTTATAAAAAAAAATAATAGCAAAGTCAAAACAATGAATGGAATGTAGAATTCAGTTCACTGTAGACATGCAAAATTGTCCAAATTTTTTCAAAGTACAGTCATAGACTGGACTCAGGATTTTTTGTTATTAGTTTGGACTTTGGAAAATTCAGTGGTGGAAAATTTCACAAGTCCAGATCAGAACTAGACTTCAAAAGTTTAAAACACTGAAATTTTGCTAAGGTTCCAATGGACTTTGAAAATTTTCAGTCACCCCCCCCAGAAATTTGCTAAGTCCAGCCTCAGAGGCTGGACCTGGGGAAATCAGTCAAAAGTCTATGGGGTGAAACCCATACATTTCACACCGTGAAAACTTTTCTATCTCAAGATTCTTGCTGGCAATTTGTGGAGATAGGTTCAACTTGACCAACCAGGATTGGCCCAGCAACTCTGTGCATTTCAAACCTAACCTCACATAGCCAACAGTCTCATTGGCTCAAGTAACCCTTTCAGTACCCTCACTACTTTATTGTAACCTCAAAAGATTGGAGTCAGCTTAGGAAAGTCATTTCTAAGCTGATTAAAATCATCTGAGGCTAGCCAGATAGTGACAGTACCAAAAGGGTTAATTGAGCCAATGACAAGCATAGGCTATAGAGGTTAAGTTTGAAATGCACTAACACCCAGAAAAAACAGTACACAACCAAAGACTGTCAGAGAAACATTACTTGCCATCATTAGAGAATTTATGACTAGACAAATAAAGAAGGCTCTGAACTTTATCATTATGCTTCTAAAACATTCAACCACATTACTTAAAAGAACTATGGTTTAGCACTTTCATTAATGGGTTGAACATATCCAGAGTTCATAATAATCCTTTTGGTTGTCAAACTGTTCATTCAAAGTTGCTAAACTTTATATCATGAATGTGCAGTATATAAATATGGTAAACTATCACAATACAGCCAAAGAAACTTAATGATTTATAAAAAGTCCATAAACAAATCTTAGTAAATGGTAACAAATTTATTACTTTTATTATGCATGTTATTTATGAAAATAATTTTACTTTCTTTGCATGCTAAGTGATATTTTCACTTACCATGCAAACAAAGTATGTATTTTCATAAGTGGCATATGCAGCATAAAATTATATTTTTACCAATTTAAATACTTTACATCAACCAGCTATTTTTAAATCTAAATTTTGGCAGATTTTGTTCAGTCAGTGATAGACAAACCACATTTAAATATGCAAACCCAAGATAGTTTTAAACCTACATAAATGCAGCCAAACCATTGCTTACATGATACAGTACACTCTAGCAAAAATAAGTACACCAATGGAATCATGAACCTTTAGAGAAAAAGTCATGCTGGCTAAGGAGAAATTTTATGCACTTCAGGAAAACCTCTAGGAATAATAAAGTATAAAACTCCATTAGACCCACATCCTTCCAAAGCTTAATAAAAATCATCCAATAGCCAGAATTAACAAGTCATGCTGGCTAAGAGAAATTCTATGCACTTAAGGAATAATTAAGAGCATAAATGCCAAAATAATTCCAAAGCAACATAAAATAATCAAATATCCAGAATTAACTTACTCATATTTATCAAGGGGCTGATAATCACTTTCAGTAATTATAGCAGTAAATATATAAAGGCCAAAACTCTAAACCAATTCAAATATGCTGCACTTTGGGAATATTGGCTAGCATTCAATTATATTCACCTTAGGAAGTACCAGATCAATCTCAAGGGTTAATAAATTACTATTACCCCTCTCATTGCTCAACAGTCTTCCTAAGCTGCATATAATAGTCAGGTAACCAAAATTAACTTAGTGATTCATATTCATCAATGGGTTAACTAAAAAGGCTAGAGTAAATAAACTGCATTACCACACCTATTTCCTGGTCAACTCTTCCAAAGTCAGAACTCGCATAAAGTGATTACCCATTATTAATCTTAGTGGCAAAGATATCTGCCTTAATTATAATATAAGTCTTTCATAATTGCCCAATATTCTTTACCATTAACATCAATAAACAGTAATCAAGCATGGGATTTTCATAATTTGGGAAGAGTCACCCAGGGAATAAGATAGGAAAGTTTCAGCCCATTTCTTCTAGCCTTTTAGAGTTTCAATATATATTAAAATATATATCATATATTAAAATACAGAACCAGATTTGTAAGCAGTCTATTTTCTTTGCAATATAAATACCATCACAAAAATCAAGGGACATTAATATATATAAAAATGCACAAGTACATTTCCATAAATATTTAATCAGTTAGATTTCGGTGGGCATTTTCTATTAATAGAACTCTTTAAAAGACTGCATACAAATCTTATGCTGTACCCCTAAATTACTTTTTCTCAAATAGGTTCAATAAATTCCATAGCATGTACTTATTTATGGCTAAAGAGTATCTCAACGGAATACATTTTAGAATGTGCAAACTTTTAGTTATGTCAAGTAGACAGTCCTTGACAAAATCTACTAAAGTATATGGAGTAAAATAATTTCTACTTCATATATTTTCATTTTTGTATATATATTAAAGATTTTAAGTATCGATTTGTTAAGTCCCCGATAATCAGGACACCCACCCTACCCCAGCTCTTGAGCAAAGAGTGTATGGTGGTAAAAACTGAATCATTTTGAAAGTATATATAATTTTCCTCTTAAATATACCAGGACTTATATTTTCAGACGAAATTACATTGCCTTCATAAATCAATACTTAATTAGTCTTAAAACATACAAAAATTGCACATTATAAAACATCATTCCATTAAAGATTTCATTACTGTATTATGCAGTTGTAGAAAAATATGCATAACTTCTATATCCAGTATTAATAAAGACAACTTTGAGTCTACAATAGGAAAACTTAAATATTGCAAAATTTCTAGTAATTTTTTTATTTTTTTTTTTTTTTTAGGAAAATTGCAATTGGGCCTGAGTATATAGATATAATTTTTCCTGCTGTCTCAAGTTGGCCAACCCCACCTATGTGATATGTGCCTGAGTATATACACATTCCCAAATTAATTACTTTAATTGACAGTATTTTGACAAACACTTAAGATTTAATTAAACTTTAATTTACATTTGGGCTCAGTCTCAAGTCTGCCAACCCCAGCTATGGGGTATGTGCCTGAGTATATACATAAATACCCAATTTCATTACTTTAAATTTCCAGTCTTTGGACAAATGCTCAAATATTCCAAAAACGATATTTATTTGAATGTTAAACTCCCTGTGCGGGCTCGGTCTCAAGTCGGCAAACCCAAACTATGGGGTGTATACATTTAATTACTTTAATTTCAAAGTTATTTTGCAAGCAATATTTGGTTATGAATTTCTTTCTATTGAAGTCTCAAGTTGTCAATATTAAAACTCAATCAGAATAATTATGAATCCTCTACAACTGCATCTCAAAAAGTAAACTTTAATCATCTATACAAACAGAACTTGCACCTTAAACTTTCAGTATAAAATTACTTCCTTTATTCTGGCGAATAGATTATTTATTCAGCTTAGGTAGGGTCTGTGAGAGTCAGAAGGTTGATCTAGTCATTGCCCTTTACACACTCAAACGTCCCTCTTAAACTGCTCAAATTTGTCAAAAAGCCAGAATATGGAAAAATATATTTCATTCCAAAAGGATTAATACACCATGGGTTAGTGACATTTTTAGCTCCATGTTAAACAGACAAATAAATACATAAATCATAAATATAACAAAAAAGCCCTTTACAAATGTAGTAATCCTTGTATAAAACTATGTATGAACTAAACCTATACCAATCCTACTAATCATTCAATAAAACTATGAACTAACTAAAAGCCTATTAATTATACCTAATGTAGTAGTAATTCTATACAACTATTTATTATACCTATAACTAAACTCTAACTTTCATACTGTACTATAGACCAAGGCATCACCATCTCCATCAGTCTTCCCTAGTACCATAAAAGATAACTTATAGTACAGTACTGTATTAATAACTACTCTTCTCATAAGCTATAAACTAGCTTTGACCCATAAGCAAAAATAACAAATGTAACCTTCCGATTCAAAGTATTTTAACGATATATACCGTAACATTTATAACTATTTTTCAATCCTCACTCCTAAATACAGCTATAAGTCTATATATATTCCCAATGACCAATTAGAGTTTACGGAAATCTACAATAATCTGCCAATTTTTTTACTTTCAGATAACTGGTACTGTACTAGAGTAATAAAGCTAATATTTCTAGCATTTGGGAAGAGTCAGCCAGGGTATCTTATTTTATAGGCAAATTCCTCAGAGCATCAAAGTAACATTTTCAGCCCCAATTATATAGATTACACTAGTCTTAGACTTCACTGAACTTTATATAAATGACCAACAGTTACTTTCTTCAGGCTAACATTTTTTATTGAATTCTTAGCCTTCCACCCTATTAAACTTTTTCAAAATTTATAGAGACCATTAATCCACTTTACTCAGCTTATCAAATCAAAACATTGATTGCAAACTTATTTCAGTTATTTGCCTATTATTATTAGTTATTCAGTCTTGTTGTTATTATTAGTTATTCAGTCTCGCAAACTACAATTGACTTTCACTTACGCCAAAATTGCTCTTGCTTTATACAATTTCAAACTATTGCTAATTGCTATTTTGACAATTATATACTTGGTCTTTATATAGTCATTTCTGTTTTAGTTTATTTTGAAAGTTTCTTTCAAATTTCTAACTAAGCTGCCAGACTAATTAAAATAACATTAAAGACTACAGTATATAGAACCAATCATTATCAGATCTTTTACCAAACTTATTCCTAGCATATTTTACTATTTATAACTACTACAACTAGGTACTTCTATTTTCAGCCTAACCCTATCCATTGAACAATACAGCATATCAAAATTTATAATGGGCTTAGATGGTATATATATAATTCACATTTCATATTTTTCTTTATTTACCAATGGAGCCAAAAAAAAATCAAAAACTTAAAATAGTGCATTAAAATCCGCGTCGGTAAAATAAATTGGTTAAAGCTTGGATACTGCACATAAATTCCTTTCCTTAACTTAGGAGAGTTAACGAAAGCAACTAACTAGTAACCAAAGCTTTCCCATTCACTTTTACCTTGCCAAGTTCTATTTGTATAAATTTACTCCGTTAACAATTTACATAACCCTTACAAACTTAAAATATTTCCAAAACACCAGGATGGAAATTCTTTTAAGTTAATAAACTCCTTCAGGATTAGGAAGCGTTCAGTTTATTCGATCATTAAATGCTTTTATTCACCTTAGGAAGGATCTATAGATTCATATTTTTTCACCAACCAACTTTACTTCTAAACTCAATGAAAAATACAAGACACACTCCAAGGACTCGAACCAAGGATATTACTAAAGTAAATTTAATTACAAATACTGTACATGTGGCACTCCAAGGACTCTAACCTAGGAGACACAGAAATTCTGCACATTTATGCATTACGCTGTAAAGACCGTTTTAAAGAATTATGCACAAGGCTACGATATATTGGATAGATTTGACCCAAAGACCTTCCTAAAACAGAAATTATATAAAGATCGAATAAACTTTATGCGCATCTTAATACCGAGGGAGCCAAGACTCTCTAAACATTGCTTCCGAAGGAATATAAATGATACCAGTGGAACAATTAATACCCCGAAGCTAAGCCTACATAAACAAACTCTCGCTCTCTCCGTTCATCCCTATATCCCGGGCACCTCGGGGGCAGGACCTGACGTTCGGAATCACTACTTATTGACAACCTTGTTGCGTACTAGCAGGAGACTGTTATGAATGACCCTACTAGTTTTCAGGCTGCAGTCGTGGGCCCGGAATATACTCAAAAAAACAAATAAAATAAAAGTTCTACAGCTAGAAACATTAAATTTAAAGTTACCCGTCCTAGCATAATCCCACCCCCTATCTCCCAGAATATACTAACAAAACAATAAAAAATAAAAGCAATAAATCTAATAAAGTACAAACCCATTTAAATAAAAGTTATATATAAATCTAATAAGTAACACCCCATTCTTATCAATTACAAACTCAAATTTACTTTAATAAACTGATGAAAGCATATGGTCCTCTCGGGATTCGAACCCGGGACACCACAACCAGAATTTAATAAACTAATGGCATCATAGGATCCTCCCGGGATTCGAACCCGGGACACCACACCCAGAACATAAGCACCTTAAGCCATTACACCAACAATTTCTAAACTCCATGAAATCAACAAATACATGTGGCACTCCAAGGACTAACTTAGGATAGTCACACCAAAATTATACTTTAATTTTAAGTTAGTCCACCCACCCAAAACTATTCTCCCCCACCCGAGAGATATGCTCCGCGGTTCCAATAGTCAATATGTGAACTAACTTACTGCATTCAATCCCCATTTCAGGGTAGCAGTACTGTACAAGGGGCAGATCCCTTCTAGCACTCCTCCATTCACATTCTGGATTAGTAGATAAACCAGTACAGGATTCAATTTTTGGCAAGATTCGGACATTCGGATATTGGTTTTAGTTTGCAAGTTTTAAATTTTAATCATCTAACTTTAATTTTACTTTCATCACAGCTACCCTTAGACAGTTTTATTACGCTTAGGAAAAATCAGTACGAATCAAATACGCTTTGATGCCATAGACCCTTCATAAACTTAATAAAATTGAATGAAAACTACAATAAAGCAGGAATTACAGTCTGGATTTAAATTTAGTGAACACTTTTCTATACATTTCTGATTCACTTAAGTCCCCGATCATTAGGGCACCCACCCTAACCCAGCTATACGTCAGCAGGGAGTACATGGTGGTCAAAACTGCATCAAATATAATACTTAGCCATTTGGATTAGTGGTCTTTTCTTTTTACTGTATTCCTTTAAGTAGTTTGTTTATTTTGCCAAGTTTTAAATTATAATTTAAGTTAAAAAGATACTTCAACTTTCTTAAATTTGCCCCATTTGTGTGGCATTTTTATAGCTTATGTAATTTAGAAGAAATCGGCCTTTGGCAGAGCCATTTTTCTACCGAAAAAGGCACCAATTTATTTTGAGTGTCTTAGTATTTATTTAAAGCTTTGAGGTCAAAGGATATTTTTATTAATTTAGATTTTTTCACCAAAACTTTACTTCTAAACTCAATGAAATCAACAAATACACAAGACTCTCCAAGGACTCTTAACCTAGGATACTCACACCAATATTCTGCAAATTTATGCATTATGCTATCAAGACAATTAACATGAAAGGTCATAGTTTAAGTATTACGCTATCAAATCAGGCCAAAATATTACAATCCTTCGTAACCGTACCTATTCTTCCATCACTATCATACATCGTTAATAAAGTATCCTACTTGTTCCACCGGGATATCATTTTAAAGTTTACCCTGTAAACATATCATTTGGCTACATTCATGTTTATAGAGGATATATCACATTAGGCTGGATTTAGAGGTTGTAATAGAAATGGGGGAGGGGGGATTCAGGGCGCTACAGGACAGACCGTCACTTTCAACATCAATACTAATATTCGCCGCGCTCCCTTCAAAGTCCGGTACTAACGGCTCATACTTTCTCGAATATTACTGATGTACAGGCCGTCTGCATAGGCCCAGAATATACTAAAAATAAATTACAGTACGCCAAGTAAATACTCACATCCGCCGCGGATTCAAGGTACTAACGGCGGATACTTTCTCGAACATGTACAGACAGTCTTTGTAGGCACAGCCTATACTAAAATATTATAGTATGGACAATTTTCTATCAAAATATGTACGAAGGGTATTTTTAAAGCTTTATTGAAGTCTAGAGCAAACTAAAAAAAATCTATCGAAAAATTTGTTTTTTTGTAAGGTTGGATTGAAAGTCTATAGAGCAAACCAAGACATTTTTCTATTGAAAAATGCACAAAGTGCTTTATTTTAAGCTTGAGGTCTAGAGAGCAAACAAAGTAATACAAAATCAATAAGCAATTAAATACGCCGCTCTATAGATTATATTTTATTTTAAGCCCTGGGAGTCTTTTTCTAGACTCGGTGGTCTGCTTAAACAAACTTTATTAATTTTAGCAAGCGTTTTCTCCACAGCGATTTTGAAGTTATTTTGACTTTATATTGACTGTCAAAGTTTTGGTTCGTTTAGTTTGCAAGTTTTACATTTTAATAAGCAAATAAATAAGCCGTTCTATAGATATTAATAATAAATACAATGGGGAAGGTGACCGAGTATATAGATAAAGATTAGGTACTGTGGGACCAGATATTACTTTTAACTGTTAATTTGCTAATGCGATAGCGAAGATTTAGGGAACCGATTGTAAATGAAATTTATTCGAATTCAGTGCATGCTCATTTTATTTTATTATTCTATAGCTTTGTAGTTTTAAGTTTAATTTCCGATAAATGTTAATGAGTTTTACCACATACAGTATATAAGGTAGAATTTCTATTATTTTAAATTTTAAACTTATATTAACCCTCTCAGACATATGACACAATTTTGAGCCTATTGGGGATACTTTAAAGCCTTTGTTACCATCAGGGGTATTTAGAACCCCTTTAGTTTAGTTACTTCAACCTCTGCAGTTGTCTTTGAGTTAGCTGTGGCCAGAAAACTAATTTTAGAGAGTTAATTATAACCGAACTATTTCTTATTGCTAATCTGGCAACCTCTGCGTCATTAATGCGTGAAACGGTGGAGTACTGTGGGACCAGATATTACTTTAAACCGTTAATTTGCTAATGCAATAGCGAACATTTAGGTAACCGATTTTAAACGCAATATATTCTAATTCAGTGCACGCTCATTTTATTTAATTATTTTATAGCCTTGTAGTTTTAAAAGTTAATTCCCATAAATATTAATGCGTTTTTCCACATATAGAAGGTGGGGTTTCTCTTACATTAATCTGAACAGTAACTTTTAAAGTTTTATATATATACAATTTACTTGCTAATGCAATACCAAAGATTTAAAAGGAACTTTGTAATTCAGTCCAGTCATTTTATTTCACATTAGAAGTTTGTGGTTTTCAAAGTTTAAATTCGGATCTTAAATTAGTTTTTACAAATTTTTGTTAGTGCGCTTCGATAATTTTAGATTTTAAAGTTCCTTTTATTAATATGAACAGTACTTAGTTTCAAAGTTAGGCTATATATTTTAATTGCTGTACAAAGTATCTATACTTAAAGTTTGCTGGATTGCCCACTTTAGATAGATTAATTATATTGTCGACTTTTAATTTGCCAGAAACAAGTCCAATTCTATACAAAACTATCCAGCAATTTTAATATTACTTTAGTGAACATTGACTCTTAATTTCATAGATTAATTTATAGTTTTAATTTTCCATTTTATATTTAGTGATTCCTATAGCGATTTCTATTAATTATTTTTAATTTAATTTCAATTTGTCAGTTTTAGTTTGATTATTTAAAGTTTTCAAATTAATTATCTATATATTTATCTATACAGTATTATTACTTAGTTTATTAAGGGGGAGGAGGGGAGGGGGATTATTCTCAACCAACATAGTCAGACTAATTTCAACAAGGGACGTTAATTTACAACCAACAAATCCAACATAACATAAATATATCCTGTCTAACTTCACGAACCTTATTGAACAGAAGCGATGTGTGTGGAGAGTTGAAGTAGAGGATTGAAGATAGACGATTGGAGATCCTAGCGACGTTAATCTTCAGACGTTTAGCTTGAAATAATCTTGAGACGTTGGGAAGCTCTTGGTCGGCTGTACGATCCTTGTGCTGTAAAGCGTAGACAGAAGGTTTAGTGGATTCCATGCTATACAGATGTGGATATACATGCATCAAATTTTAAGACCGAATGCTCTACACATACGTGCAGTTTCAGGCTCTTGTCCTAACGGCGGCGTTCCAGGCAACCCTGTTAAGGGCTGCTCCACTTTTCAATTTTTTGGAGTTGAGATCGGCACATAGTCTGATGACAAGTTTGTTTTAAAATAATAATTTTGGATCAATTTAAATGCATGTTTTTCACTTATTTTGTTTAGGGAGTTTCGATAATTATTAATTTTTAAAGAGCGCCTTAAAATTAACAGATAGTTCAAAAGTGACCGTTCAAATTAACAGATAGCTCAAAAGTTACCGTTCAAATTAAAGAAAAAAAATACCCTACCCAAAGCTTTTACCTGTACAGTACTCTTAAAATAATGATTTTCATTAAAAGTGACTTAATTCTTTACCATCAAAATCTATAGCTCCAAAACAATAAGTCAAATTATACCTATAATAATAACCTATTATGTTCTCTCCACCAAACCAACTCTACTCCTAAAATCGGTGATGGGCTGGTCTATCAGTGAGACTGAGCGATCTCTGCCATACCCATACCTTACTCTGACCGTTCCTTTTACTTATATATTTTCTAGATCTCAAGTGACTGCGTCTCTTACGTGGATTGACCTCCCAATCTACAAAATTGGAAGCCAGTGTCCAAATTTTCCTTTGCCCTCAACTTTCTCATCATAATTGCCGAGGGGCACAGGGCCCTGGGTGGGGCTTTGGTTTCCTGGGCGTTTCCGCACCCTCCTCGGCTCCCAGCCATGGAGTGACTTCGGTCACCCAGGCTTTATTGTGGTCGGCAGGGAGGGTTCTGTGGGGGCGCTCCTTTATGGCCTTTGCCTTGCTCGGGGCCGTTCGGCCAGGTAGCTTGGGGAACAACTAAAATAGATTAATGAAATTAACAGACACGTACCGGATTCCAAACAACTATGCAGAACATCTTGAACATTAACATCTATAATTATAGGCTACTATTTGAAAACTATCAGCCAGAATGGGTACAAATTTAAAGCTCATTATTTTGCTTTAGCCCTTTTTGAATTACAAGACAATACAACTCTCAATAAAACTAAAATAATTATAGAATAGATAGAAGGGGAATGGTACAGTAACTAGATAGATAAAACAATTCCTATAATTTTCTTTTTTTGATTGAGGGAGGCAAAAGGCATAACTGCCTATAGCGAGTGCCTCCCCCATAGTTGAAAGAGTGACCGGGCCAAAATCAAGGGACGTTCGAGCCAAAATGCCTAGACACTGAGTTTGAAGCAATTTAAGTCATAGGAAGAGGGAAAGACCGATTCTCGGAGAGTTCCAGAGCTCGGCTGTTGAGTAGAAGAAAGTTTGAGAGTAACTTTTAACTCTTGGGTTGGAGAGTTGCACAGAGTAGGGGTGGGATTGAGTTGCAAGACGGGTACCACGTGCCCTACGTAAAGGAGGTGGTATGCACTGTGATAGCTCCGAGAAACACTGGTCATTATAGTAGCGATAGAATAGCGAGAGATGCAACATTGCGGCGGAGAGAGAGATTGCAGAGAAGTTGGTGAGTGGACGGGAGTTGGTGAGTGGAGGGAGTTTAATGATACGAAAGGCCTTCCTTTCAACTTTGTCTAGGAGAGCGGTGTGAGAGGAACCTCGCCACAAATGTGAACAATACTCAATACAAGGGCGCACTATGCCCCTGTACAGAGCAAAAAGCTGTGCAGGGGAAAGAACCCCTAAGGCGGTTGAGCACACCCAGCTTCTGGGAGCTGCCTTAGCAAGACTGGTATATGGTCCTTCCAAATGAGAGCAGAAGAAAAAAAAGAGGACCAC